>QFET01001889.1:0-16488 GCA_003316355.1 Tuber calosporum
TCGGGGCCGGAGGGGGGTATTAGTCTGTGGAGTTTCAAGCCCAGAGCTCTCAAACTGCTTCTCTGGGCCCTTGTGGGAGTTATGTGCCTAACAACAGTGTTGTGAACTATCCAAAGGTTAGTATATAACAAATTTTTTGGATGGAATAAAAGCTAATAAAAACTGTAATGCCAACAATAAAAACAGGAGAGTCCACATACAAAATGCTCTGTTTTGTAAAATGCCTTCGTAACCGGGCTGGATGGACGTATCAGGAGAATGCAGCGGATTAGAATCTTGGACTAAGTACTGTGTATGATATATGCAATCGCCAAACAACACCAAAGAAGCGTAAGGGACGCCCTTTTTCAATACATACTCCAACCCACCGAAGACTTATTACTACAGCAACAAGTAGTGCAGAAAACAGGAGGTTACCACTCTTAGTGGTAGCTGAGATTTGTGGAGTAAATGCAAGCGAGAAAACAGTGTGAAAGGCATTTGAGAAAGAAGGATACTTATGCTGGGTAGTACGAAAAAAGTCTGCCTTAGATCAGCGTAAGAAACGACTTCGCTTGAAATTTGCCCTCCATCATGCAAAGTGAACTGTGGAAGATTGGTGGCGTGTAATTTGGACGGATATGAGTAATGTTTGGTAGGAAGGCTCTTGTGGGAGGACATGGGTTACTGAATATCCAGGTGAGGAATATGATAATGATTGTATTGCGCCCAAGTGTCCTAAAATAGATTCGATTATGATCTGGGGCGGAATCATGGTAGGAAAAAAAACCCCATTGGTTCTCTGGAATAAGCAAGACTAGGGGACCATCACTGCTGCTGCCTATGTAGAACATGTTTTGTCACCAGTACTTTAGCCTTTTTGGCACTATGAGAGCCGAAGATTAGGGTCACACTTTAGGCTATGGTTTATGGAGGATAGGGCTGCTGCACATCGTGCAGCATATTCAAACTCCTCTCATCAATTTTACGAGATACCTAAGCTTATCTAGCCACCTTCCTCCCTAGACCTTAACCCTATCGAAAATTTCTGATATATTCTTAAGAATATGCTAGACAAACGCTGTCCTCATCCCACCACCTCTGCTGCAATGACAGAAGCAATCTAGGAAGAGTGGGATCGCATCTCTGCAGAAGAGTTGCTTTCCTTTGTGGACTCTATGCCACAGAGAATTGCAGCCGTCATTGCAGCTCAAGGAAGTCACACTTGGTGGTAGACAAAGGTCTTTCCTCTTATTTTTTTTTTTTTTATGTCTATATCATTTATGTACATATGATATCCGCAATTTGATGATTTCTCCATGAAAATATTTGGTTGAACTTTATCATCGCTCTCCAGACTGATCAGAAACACCTACCGGTGCCTCCATTACCCCTGCTATATTCCTTTTTTCATCCTTGTTCCCCCCCCTGTTTTTCCGACTCAATGTTCGGGTACTTGTTGCCTGTAACAAGTACTGTACGAGTACCGGGAGGCGAATATACTATTCGACTACATCCACATCCATCTGAATAAGCTACCCTATCATACCCCACCTCACCACCCTCCAACACCCACAAATCTAGAATCCCATAAACTAACAAATCAAAATACCGAAACCTCTCCTCTAGATACCAAATATAGATTAGATGGGTCCGCACCCCGAAAGCCCGTATCATGGCGGGAAGAGCTCCTGCGATATTGTGCTTTGCTTTGGTTCCAGCGCATGCCGAGAAGGAAGAGGCTGAAGTGTGGGTCTATCATACTGTATGGCATTTCCATTTGGGGGAGGTATTTAGTGGATGCATTGGTGATAAGTAAGCTAGGTATGCCTCAAGGCAATGGATAGATAGATGACTTGATGAGAAGATTGGCGTCCTTTTAGTATGAGCATAGCATAGTGGAATTACAGTGGATCAAGGATTGGGGGAGACGAGGTATGGAAGGTAGGAGGAGGGAATATGTAACTAGTGTATTAATAAGGATTCTAGGCGAGAATCCCGAGGGCAAAGATCACCACCACAATATCCGGAAAAGGTGAACAGGAGGTGCTGTCAGAGGGTCGATCGGCACTTGGGTACTGAACCAGGGGTAGTCCGTGGGCAGGAGCCGAGGAGGAGGTTCAAATAGACAGGATACAGTTATGATACCCGCCAATTTGTAAAGCATCCGGAAATAGAGAAGGCCTCTTGGCGCCAAACCAGATGGCCATCCCGTATGCGAGAGCTCCCTTCCGTACAGTGAGGGTCTCCTGGTGGCTGTAAATTGTGTTGATTATACCGGATATTGAAGCTCTCTTGACGCCAAGTCGGTTTTCTCAATACCCGGATACTTTACGGATTGGCGAGCAGGGAATATATAGATACAGCGGGGGGGGAGAAGAAAGGAAACTCGATGAGCACCTCGGACTCTATAATTGGTAGACCATGGTTTTATATGTCGTTGGGTGACTAAAATATGTAGTTTTTGATGAGAGAAAATAAGGGAAAGGAAAATATCTCAATGGAGCAATATAAAAAGCATATAAAACAATAAGTGTAAGTACAAATATTGAAGTTATTATTTTATACTCCTTTGATTTGTAGAGCCTCTGACAAAAGCTCTATCAAGATTTAACCTGATTTTAATCACGATTTCAAGAATAAGAGTGTTTGTTTGCTCAACAGGAACCATAGTATGATAGTTTCCACAGGATTGAGCAGTATTCTGAACCAAATTATTAAACAAATTGTGTTTGATTTGAATACACTATAGTTCAAAATGGTATACATATTAGTAATATATTAAGGCTATAGTACAAATTACATTATAGGGTATACAAGTAGTAAGACAATCCTCTAAGTATGTCAATAGGTAATCCAAGGGCCTATAGTTAGAGGAAAACGTGCGCAGAAACTAGTATACTACTATCAATTTTGGTCATATTTATTGTGTATAAAACGATATCCTCTATTGGATCAAGAAAGAGATAATAAACTTATAAAGGTAAAATGAAAGTAAAATAAGGTACTATTAAATTTTATTATATTACAATATGATAATTATTAATATTCTATAGTTTAGGCTATATAATGTATATATCAAATGGTTTACAATAGGAGGGGCTTTCAAGTTGATATAAAGTTATAAATGTAAAAATATATAAATATATTCAATTCTCATATTGTAAACTGTAATTTTTAAGTTAATATTTACTTATTGCAAAATATTTACTCTATACTATAGACAATTTGAACTATACAATAAAACAAATTTTTAAATTAATTTCTAATAAAACCTGCATATATGTCTACTATGATATTGAGGAAGACCATAATACACAAATGTGTTTTTGGACGAAATGTAAGTATAAGAGAACTTTTCTACACTATATAAATATTCTATTTTAGATTCTTATGATATCAGAGTTAATAATATAATACCCTATAATAGCTGTTACTGTCATTATATTATTATTATTATTTTGAAAAGACAAACCTAAAGTTTAAATAAAATTAAACTTATTGTATTTCAGTTAGTATTCCTTTAGAAAGGTTCTAATGCCAAAGTTGTTATATTATGCAACAAAGCAAGGATACTCATCTCTTGCAACCTAGAACACTTCAGAGAGTGCCTTATAGCCTAAAGTTACTTTAGTGTTCAATGTAATTATATAGCTCACTATACAAACTTGGTAAGATAAGGTTACAATTCTGTGAGGTTTGTAGTTTTTACAAGACTTAAAGTAGTGAGTTATAGAGTAAGAATAGTCTTATGAGTCATATAGTATTTATAACTCAGAGTTTAATATATCGTACTATAAGTGATTTGAGGTATAAGGTTTTATATGTAACTAAACTGTGGATTATTTAACTTACTTGTTGTTTAATAAGTTATTAGAACTAATTATTTTTTAAAGTTCATTCTGAGCCTACAGTTAAGCCTTGAGATTTAAGAAATATAAAACAGTGTATATCTCAAAATATTTTTTTATGTGTTGACATGGTGGTTACACAATTTGCCACAAACAAAAAAAATACCCCAGGTGTACATTTTAACTCGTATACCCACCTATAGTATTGGGCATTAGAAATACTATATCCTTATATCGACAACAAGTGAAGCTATATAGATGTCTTTGCCTATTTGTAATTATAGAATAAGTTCAAGAAACTTAATTTCCTCTTCCTGTCATTTAATGTTCCTCTACGTGTATTTTACTATCTGCTATATTTCTTATATTAACTTAGTGTATTATAATACCTACTATATTGAGTTCTATCTTAGGGTCTTGGTGTTGGTGGAAAGAGTACAAGTTACATTCACAAAATCTAACTAGAAAAATAACTTAAGTAGTTATATTAAAACTAACTATATCATCATATACTTCTTCTTATATACTCCCCTCAACAGCCTATTGACTAATCTAAATATCAACTGTGAGTTGTAAGTGTTGTTGAAATTCTTCAATTCGTTTCATATGTATATTTTCTACGGTAATATTGTTTATGTCTCTACTTGGTTATTTCTAGTTTACTCAGGAAAACTACAGACATTACTACAGCTAGAGTATATCATATTTTCGGTTATATTTCATGACAATGATTAAGGATTATTGCGTATATTTCTAATGTTAAATGCTGGATTTCTCAGTTATCTTTCGATGTATGGTGACCTTTTACCTGTAATATATCATGTGTTATCTTTCCGTTTATTTCGCGCATACCACTTCAGATTACACATATTTTTGGGATTTTCTTGGAAGTTTTTCAGGGTCAAACATGTTCACACTAATGTTTCTTACAATGTTTTCCCTATTTTGTTACTGAGTACATGGAGGATACGCACCTGTATAAATAGTAGGTGCCACCTACTTTATTTAGTTAATTAAGGACAAGAACTACTACCAATCTACCTTCATACTACAATACTCCTCATACAAGCATGCATATATTAGACTCTTAACACTTGGTTGTATTTTCATACTCATGCTATAAGATTGTGCCAATACAGATAATTTTAATAAGTGTAACTCAGGTGATAATAATTTTTATAGCTCTACATAACTTTGTAACTTCATATCACAATGTACTTTAATATTAAATTGTAGCTAAACCTCACTTCATTATTCTATATCACTTTAGAGTTTAAGATAAATAATCAACTACTAGTTTTATAATATATAGTAAATTATGATATAGTAGCTAGAGTTATAAACATGGCTTAAAACATAATATAAGATATTATAAAATGGTAAAAGCATCTTTAACTACAAATTTATTTTGTGCCATAAAGAGATATTAAGTCAAAAAGATTATACAGTGACTGGACAGAAGTCTTGGTGAAATAGTATCCCTTCTTGCCCTTATATTTCACTATCACATTTATCTAGTAACAGTAATGTAGGCTACAAAGAGATGGTAAGCTGTAAAGGGGTATTGACCGTCATATTCTGAGTTTGTAATTTCAAAAGGTGGTGATCCATAGCTAAATATTGGATCCACCACTAACTCTCCCTTAATTGCTCTTATAGGTACTAACTTGATCATGTTTACTGTCAGCATTGGTACAGTATATAATATATCTGCTAGATATCAAAGTCTATAGTATTATATCTTATGAAAGAAGTTGGATTTCTTAATAAATTAGTTTTTAAAAATTACTAACTCTAAAGTTATATATATTGTATATTGCCCTTCATATATACTTAGCACTTAGGGAGCCTACTTGATATCATACTGACATTCTAACAATGTATCAAATGTCTTCTTAGTATCTAAATCCATATAGCTACAGGGAATGATACTTGTAATATTTAAGTATACAAGAACCCTGGCTAGTGCTTACTTTAAAGCAAGATTCTTGAGTATCTTGTACCTGATATATCTTCTCCTTTGTAATCTTATTCTACTCCCAACAAGCTCTACAATTATATATTGAATCTACTTGGCATCAAGGTCTATATAGTTATACCCAGTTATAGAAGAGGTATTTCTTGTTAATATAGTCCTATCATTATGCTGTTTTCAAAATAACCTTCCTCATATTTTCTATAACTGATTCCTCTCATTCTAGTCAAACTGACTTAATATGATATTGACTTACCAATAGTGTATTAAACATTTATTGATCATCCGAACCTATAGAGATATGCACAGGTATTGAACTAGGATTTATGAGTTAATGAGTTCTAATAAAGTGCAGACTTTAAAACTAGCTTTCTCTGGCATCCTATTGTCAATACACCTTATAGTTAGTTCTTATACTTTAGATTCTATTAACTGTGTAACTATATAATGAAAATCTACCTGGTATCAAAATAAATAGAATTACAGCCTATGATAGAACTGCTATTATATGTTTAAAGAAGTTTTGATCAAGTATTGACTTGAAAGCCCTGTTTTATCAAATAGTCAATATACTCACTCTGGATAATACCTATATTTTAACAGTGTATTGAATACCTAGTCAGCTTCAAAACTTATAGAGTTATATCAAGGGATAGAAGTATTTTCTCCCTGCAAATAGGATTTGGTAAAGTACTTAGTTCAAAGCTAGGTTCCTAGGAGATCTATACTGGATATAATTAACACCCTGATCCTACCTGATACTAGCTTTTCAATAGTGTATTAAATATCCACTCAGTGTCAAAACTGAGAGAAATACAGTCAATTATAGATACACTATTAGTTTAGAATATGGTTTACATAAAGGATAACTTTGAAGCTATCATAGTTCCCTAAAGTGTCCTATAGCTAATAGACCTAATACTCAATTACCTAACCCTACTTGATGTTAGCTTTCCAATTGTATATTCAATGTCTACTCAGTTTCAAAAACAATAGAATTATAGTCAGTTATTGAAGTACTATTAACATGCAATATAGTTTACTAAAGTACTAACCTTGAAGCTGGGTCTCTTAGGTGTCATTTAGCTAATAGACCTCATACTTAATGACCTCTCCCTACATAACACTAGCTTTTTTATAGTATATTGAACATCTACTTGGTATCAAAATATAATAATATAGAGTTAAATTCAGTTATACAAGTTACTTTTATTAGTAAAGTAGTTCCTATATACAACTATAATTTAAAATTGAAGATTTATCTACTTGAATATAAAGTATAATATAATCAGTATAACCTATAACTGTACAAGAAATAAAGTAGAAACTATGCTTATTTCAGAAGGAGAAAGTGCTGCATTTGGTTACATCTGCTTGCATTTTGAGAATTAGGTACTCTGTCTTGTTACATCTTGATATTTAGGTACTGCATACAGTTCAGCCATGAATTGGTTGTAGTCAAGTGGTTGCTCATATACACTACATCCAACTGCCTTTAAATTCTGGTTGACAGTTAACGTTCTGAGCCTCCAGTCCATCAAATGCACTGGAAGCTTATAATACAGATTAATATTCTTCCCAATCCTACTATACCATTGATATATATTTTTCCTATCAAAATATTTTTAATATTTCTCTTTGAAGTTTAGACTTGTACTTATTTGTTTGTTTGTAAGTTCTAAAAATCTAGGAGAAATTGAAATTAGATAAATTTATTCATATAGTTTTCATTATATATTAAGATTATTGTTAACTGAGAATACAAATTGTATTCTTATTTGAACCCCTATGCTACACTGTTATTTGCTCCAAGCCTAAAATGTTTCAAATCTTATTTATTGTAAAATCAATGCTCCAACAATTGACTTAATATATTTGATACATAGACACTACTAATTCAATCAAATGATTGGAACTAAAATATTATTCAATATTTTGGCTCTCTCATTTGTCTAAAAAAACTACCTATAATTTTTAATTTTTAGCTTAAAAATCCCACATTCTCCGCGTCTCTCTGTAAAAGATATAACTTAGGCCCTGTTCGACATCCAGCAAATACTCTAGCCTTTGTTGCATACCGAACAGGACCTTATATACAACCTGGCTATTGATTTTTTTCAATAATCAAATGATCGAGTTGGAAACTCAAAATCAAAGTACTGGTACGGCCCCACCACCGTTGTCACAGGCTGTGAGAGGACTTATTAGACACAAGTGTACTACACAAGGACCTACAGTATAATTCTAGATAACCCAACCACCAGCAAGGCAATCCAAAATTTCCTACTCTGGAAAAGAAGCGAGAAACACAGCAAAAGGTAAGCCGTTCACCCCCTGAAAGACTTAAAAAAAAAAAAAAAAAAAAGACAGCCGACCTTACCAGAGGAGGCAACTCCAACGACATAGCATCTGGTTCGATTATTATATAGGCTATTAGTCACGAGTGCACACAAACTTTGATTGAAAAGGGTCATACCCGCAGTACAGGGTACCCGCCTATCTTTATACCACCCCTACACCTCTACACCTCCCTCCCGCTAGCCCAACCACCATTCTCTTCCTTCAACTGCCCTTCCTTCAACTGCCCTTTCATACATGATATTATAACCTACATTTTTTCTTTTTTTTTTTTTTTCTCTCTGCTCAGATTTAAATATTTGACATCCCTTATAACTGCACCCCTTCCCTACACCTGCATACCAATTGCGCATGATGAATTGGGCACGCTACATAAGACACTTCCTCAGACGTCTAGTAAAATCTCCAAAGGGGGCTACCGCCCGCGCGGGACATTCCTCCTCCTTGCCCGGGGTCAACTCAACCCACGATGAGGACCATACCTGCAGCAAACACAAGGGCAATTCCCACAGCAGGGACGGCAGTCAGGATGGCAGTTACAATTCACCACGTGCCGACCTTCACCCTTCACCCGCATCGAAAGCTCCGGCAGAAGTCCTCATGAAAATATTCTCCTCCATCTGCCCACACGGCCTAGATGAAACTTACCTTTCGCCGGAAGAATCAACAATGGAGTCAGGGTGTACGCTATGCGACATGCGGGAGCTCTCCCGCTGCAGTCTTGTCTGTCGTCAATGGTACGACGCCGCACAGCTGTTGCAATATCGCAGCATCCGACTGGACAGCGTCCACTTCTGCGGTCTAGAGGAGGAACTACAAGCGCGAAGGAAACGGGGCTCCTTCTTTCAGAAGCAGATCCCCCCGCTCGAGATCCCGGAGCACAGGATGCGATTGCTCTACCGAACCTTCCAGGAGAACGAGACCACAGCTAGGCTCACAAGGATTTTGAAGATCCCCTACATAGTTCGGGAGGCGTGCAAACGGGAGTTGGCCCGACTTGTGTCACTGCTGCCGAATTTGAGATATGTGGATTTACCGGAAGGGGTCTACCAGGACGATTCTTCGTGCGCTTCTCTGAAGGCTATACTCTACACGCGGTGTCCCGATTTGCGGAAAATGAGTTGGGCCGGGGGTTCCGAGAGGACATTTGTTGATATGTGGATCGAGCCGCCGTGGTTAGGCCTCGAAGTAGTCGAACTTACAGAGATGGAAGTCGAGAACCAGGACCTGGTCCGGGTACTCACTTCCATGCCGAACCTCACCAACCTAAAAATGAAGTCCATGCCATGGACTACGGATGCAGTCTTCGATTCTACAGCCACGGACGTCGGACTCTTCCCCGCTCTGGAAACACTCACTATCGAGGACACCCCATATATCACCATCGACGGCTTAACAGCCCATCTCACCCGCCCCATAGTTTCCGAGACCCTCAAATCACTAACGATAGCAAACACTCTCATCCCCATCCACCTCTTACACCGGGTCCTCCCGCTGGCTACACGCCTAACCTCACTCTCCATCCGCGCACGAGTCTCACGCACGATCCCGCACCGGGAAGTACCGCCCCTAGCCTCCGCATCGCTCACCCACCTCGCCTACGAAATCACCGACGACGACACACCCACCAAATCCCTTGCGAAGCCCTCACCTTCGTACTACGCATACCTCTCTGAATCCCTCTGGAGTGGCGGAATGCCAAAGCTGGAAAACATCTACGTCCTCGAACCGACATTCCACGCTCGCCTTCAGAGCGATAGAGCCTCTGCGAGAGGGTTTGCCGCAACGAACTGGACGCGGGAGGTACGCCTGCACAGTAAGGAAATGGAACACATGGAGTGGACAAAGTACAAAATTGGAGATGTCGGCGGGAAACTACTAGCCCTACGGAGCCCTAAGGCGGGGCCTAGCTCACATGTCAGCTTTTTCGCGGGCCCTGGCGACGGGGGCGGAGGTGGGAAGGGCAGGGCGAGCTTTCTTGCCATACCTGGTGCGGCAGGGGAGTGCATTCCCGACAAGCAGGAGAGGAGGAAGAGCCGGGCGGACATGTGGAGGTGATTAGCGCATATTTTCAATAGGATAGGGTGAACATGGCATGCTTGTGGGTTTGTTTGTTTCCCTTGAGCGGGCGGATTTTTCATTTTTTTTTCTTCTTCTCCTTTTGTAGTACAATCCCCCCCACGTAACCATTCAAATAGTGGGTTAGAATTGATGTACGTTTTTTCCTCCACCCAAGGTCATACGTAGAGTAGATGGGGTAGTCGTAGTTGGAATCGAAGATGTTGCACACCATCACCAAACAGCCCACCATAGCATGATCAATTCCAACAAAAGCAAGACAAGAATGACTAAAAAAAACCTTTGGTGAAGGGATTCCCCAAAAAGAGAAACTACCCAAGAAAAACCACCCTCCAAAAGCCTCTTTTCACTCAAAAAATCCATTCAATTATTCATTTAGCCATCTGTTTTTTTTTTCCCCCCCAAACACCGATACGTCCTCCCCAGGAATCCCGACAACCACAGGACCAGACGGGACACCTCACCCCACTATCCCGTGCGGAGACTAACTAACTCGAAATACTCGAATAGATATAAACAATCATCACAAAACTCAGGAGCCGAGTGATAACTTGCAGATTAGTCATACGCCTATTATACCTTGATAATATTATTACCATCCGGAATAGCAGTTTACTCTTCCTTCTTCCTCCCCCCTCCTTCACCACCCACTCTCGCTCACATCAGTCGAGTTGAGTTGAGCGATACGGTATATAACACCTTCTCATGGACCATTTTTTCAATAGTATATAATAAAACCCCCACTTCTTCCCTTCCCCTCCACCCTCTTTTTTTTTTTCCCCTCACACCCCAGCAAAAAAAATATTTGGTATGATACCCGGTGTAACATAATTCGACAAATAAAAGTTATCATAACTATACTATACTTTTCTCTTTTTTTTTTTTTTTTTTTTTTTTTTTTTTTTTTTTCCAAGTCCGAAATGTATGAATCTTGGCTTTTCGTTGTGGTGGCTTGTGCGAGCCCATCACTAATGATTAGGTTGTACCGGAAGTGCTTAATTATGAACTGTACTGTACTGAGAGGGATTCCTTTTTCTTTTTCTTTTCGGAGAGGTGGTGGGGTTGGTAGAATATTGGAGGGGTCTGGTCTGGTGTTTTGGTTATGTACTGCTGGAATGATGGGTGTGATATACTGACTTGTCGGTAGAGGTACTGGATTTTCCCAGGGTGGGAGTCACGGATAGTGGTAGATGGAGTGTTCTATCGTACATGCTATATGTCTGTTCTGGGTCCTGTAAGTGGGATTAAGGAGGTGGGTGTGGTAGTGTGGTAAGTAAATGAAGTAATCATATTCTGTTCCATTATAATAATACTACGGGAGGGGGGGGGGGTTGTCCAAGCTCCTTCTCCGCGATTTTCCTGACCCTTCTTTTCGCTTTCCCTTTTGGGAAGGTGGGAATGGGGGTAAACACCGAACGATAGTCTCAAGATCCCCCTGGCTGAACTTTTGGGGTTTCATAGGCCTGGGGTAACTTCATCGTGGGATTTTAAAAACGACCCATACCTGGCAGACAAAACTGGCGAAATGCAGTCGGTATTGCACTGTCTCAGGCTGCTCACTGTCGGGCCGGCCAGGTTTTTACAATCTCAATGGGAGGTGGTTTGCCTGGGCTAGCACTCCCCTAACGAAAATTATGGTTTCCCTGCACCATGAGCAGAGGAAAATGGTTGCTGGTTACCTCATATTGCTCTCTGATGAGCTGGGACTTTTGAAAACCAGAAGAGTTGTCAAGAACAGGGAAGTTTCTTTTGTTGGGCTTTCCTTTGTTTTAGGGGGTTTACTGCAGGTTGCCTATGGGGGCCTGGACAGCGGTGGAGCAGATTTATGGTGTGGGTTTTCTTGTTGCTTCCTGCCTATGCTTTTTTGGACCTGTATTTTTGCTTTGTTGCTGAGGGTGTGAGGGGTTTTCTTGCAGTTCTTGGCAGCTTGGCTGAGTGTGGACACCCATTTTGGTGTGGGATGTGCGGTTGGTTCCATACCAGAGGAACTTGGGGCGGCTTGTTTTTTCCTTAGGCCAGTGGGGGAGGTTTTTGACTGACATACATCAGGGTCAAATCGGGGGTGTCCTGCGGGAGAGGTCCAGGGGGGGTTCAATGAGGGTGTCAGTTGCATGTGCAACTCCACCTCCCTGAGTGGATAATCTGGAGGCCCTTTATAGCAGAGGTTTGCACCTATTTAAGCAAATGAATTCTAGGATTTAACAAAAAAAAAAACAAGGGAGGAGGGAGGTTGTCTGGTATGGTGATTATAATAATAATATTATTATTTACAAGTGTAACAGCTCCTGTTTCAGTATGATAGGGTATTTCTGTTTAACTATGTGCGACCTTTTGGGCATTTATCCATTTCACTTTCACTTTCCTGTTTTATCTGTATTGGCGTCGGATGATCTTGTTTGTGATTCCTGGTGTTCTGGCATTGTGTACTCGTGATTGAGATACATCTCCTACTGCTAGCATCACATCGCATGATATGATACCCCTACCCTATCTACCTTCAAACCTACAGGTAGATAATATTAACAGGTCCCCTAAACTCGGTCCTAACACTTTGGGTTCCGCGGAGGGGGATACGAGGAAGTAGCAGTGTGTCGGTTTAATCGCAATTGAAAAAGAAAGAAGAAAGGAGAAGAAAACCCCTCCCAAACGCCCCTCTGCTTTTCAAGGTATGATAAACCCCCGCATTTCCCTACTCCAACGTTCATTTCTCCGGCGCGTCCGGTAACCTCTCAATAACGTACTTCCCATTTCCACAACTCATGATGGGCACACCGGGAATCTTCCTTAACCTCCTTTTCAAATCCCGATCGTTCGTCGCGACAATATATATCCTACCAATCCCTCCCAGTTAGCCCAACTTGCCCCCTTCCCCCAAAGTTGGGCTAGGGCGGGGGGGGGATAACTCACTTATGTTGCAAAACCCGATTAACAATGCAATCATCAGCATACGTCCCCTTATGCTCACACCTCACCCTCTCGAACCTAGGATCCTTAGCGATCCGCAAAGCAATCCTATACCGACTCCCCAACTTCTCCAATTCCGCCATGACGCAGTCCGTAATCACGGGTGTGGCCTTCGCGTACAGACAATCCATCATGGACTGCATCACCTCTAACTTCTTTTGTATGGTAAAGTTCAGGAAGTTGGTGTCCACGAGGACCGAGTATGGTGGTCGGAGGGCAGTGTTGAATTGGAAGAAGAGGGAGGAGGAGACTTGCGGGCTATCAACGGCTAGCGATTAGTTATAGGGGAGGGAAGGGGAGGAGGGGGAGGAGGAGGGAAGGGGTGGAGAACATTTCGCGGACTACTTGGCTGGATTTGTCTTCCTTTGTGATGGAGGTTTGCTGCTTTGCTTGGTTCTTTTTAAGACGGGCGTCACGAGAGGAGATTACTCGCTTGACCTGTGCGAACTTGCGGGTTTTTTTGGCGACGCCCATTGTGGTGGTGGTGGTGGTGAGGTATGATAATAGATTTCAAGACAAGGTACAAGACACAATTGATGTTGGTTGGTAGCACGTGGCGGTGGGTAGGGTAACTGCCATAATAAACCCAGCTGGGCTGGACCCCCACTCCGCCCCGGTTTCGGAACAATAATACTCGTACAGTAAGTACAAGTACCGTACTCGAGTACTCGAGTGCCGCTGGTACCTTACCGTAAGTTACACATGACCTGCATCACCGTTGCTGCCAATGATCAAATGACAATTCATTGAACCTCTGCACGTCGCCGCGTGCGATAACTGTCCTTGAGAGTGAGCATGCTATGCCGGTATGTAAGTGAGACGAATTCGTGTTAAACCGGGCAAGATTTGGTGAGTAACTATGGGTAGGGAGAAATCAATATATTGACCAACTGACCAGTGGGGAGTATGCTGTACCGAGCCGGCCCAGGGGAAAAAAGTCAGGCGAACGCGAACAATTCTCACCACAGAAACTTCAGATATCCTGCCCTCTCACTGGGGAAATGATCTAGGAGCTAATGAGAACAAGTTCGCCTCACCTACCCTTAACACCCTGTACGATGATTGGTTCAATAACGATTATTATTTCAGAGCTCTATAACATGTTACCAGTGTCGGGCACCTGCCCAAATCTAACCTAAGCCCAGGCAGAGTGAAATAGAAAAATTAAAGAAAATAAAAATAAAAATAAAAATAATGAAAGATGTAAAAACAAAGGAAAGCAAATACGACAATCGCACAGTCGTCAAGTGGTGAATAATTAATTATAGCCAAGGCAGATGGGGAAAAAATGATAAACAGGCACGATGCCCAGAATATGATACAGGTGAACCAGAGCCATTGGTGGTAATTGCAATAACAATAAAAAAGAAAGGGAAAAAAAAGACTGCAGTGATGGAAACAAAGGGTCGGCCAATCAAGACCAATGAGAACTTTTCTCTTCATCCATATCATATCACATTAGGGGAATAAAATGTAAACACTCCGATCTCATCCGAGCAAAAACGCGATGCAACGCAAGGAGCAAAAGCAACCTATAATACATCACTCACGACGACAACTACGAATCAGAGTCGGATGAGCGATAATCTCTATCGATGATCGGCCTAGCGGGCCCCAGCTCCTTCTCTCGCTTCTCCAATAGACTGCCAGGTGCGAAGACACTCTTGTTGAAAGGATTAAGCAACGGAGTGATTTCACCATTCTTTCCAACTGCGTCTTTGGATGTAGCGACGCCGTGACCAGCCATTACTGCTCCTGCAGACTGATACCTGCCGGCAAGAAGGCCGGTGCCAGTGAAGGGGGTTTGATCTTCATCACCGCTCGCCTCGCCATTCCGCGTTCTGCCTTTCGCCGTCTGCGGTCTCTTGAGTTGTGCGAACGTAGGAGGAGCATTGGGAAGTGGGGGTGTCTCGAGAGATGATTTAGCGAAGCTGATAAGGCCACCATTCTCGCGTGCATCCTTCTCTGAAACAGTGTGCCCTCGACTACGATGACGGTGGGGTAGGGACGGCACTGGCTCTCCCGCGTCAAAACTAAGCAGAGTACCCCCTTGCTTGTGAGAGGTGGATGGCCTTGAGGCCACTGTTTCTCTGCGCCTAAGGGATTTAGTTTCCTTGGGAGAAGTCTCCAAGGATACAAGTGGTTGTGTGGGATCGCGAGGACTGAAATTCCGAGCTTTGGGTGATTGAGGGGTCAAGAGGCCGGAAAACTCATTATGGGGTTTCGCGCGCTCCTCCCTGTAGTTAAGCTGAGCAACGCGTTTTTTGTCTTCATAATCTGAACCCAAGAGACCACCAGGTGAAAAGACCGCCTCCCCATCTGAGACACTTCCACCAACTCGCGGCGACCTGCCAGAAGCACTCCTCTCCCTCCCAGAGGGCTTCCTGGTAGATTTTGCTCTATGCAGTGACTTGGGCTTCTGAACGTCGGAAGGTGGCTGGGTGAGCTCCTCTGGAGAAATCAGGGGTCTGGGCCCGCGCCTGCCCCCAAGGCTACCGGAAGAGATACTTTTACGACGAATAGATAGCTCTTCCTTAACCTCCGGCTCGGCTGTCCAAGGGGCAATTGAAAGCTTCTCCGCGATCAATCGAGCTTTTGAGTCCCTAATCATCGCAAACCATTGGCTCAATTGCGATGCGCTCTCGACAGAGAGGTAGTGGCAATAAACCGAATCCTTCCCAAACAAACTCATCTTGTGCTGTGATTTCAGCGCAAAACAGTACTTTGTAGGACATCTCAGTTTACTCTCTGGAGAGAAAGCGTTGACAAAGCTGTAAATATCGAACGAGTCAAGATTGATGGTCTGCGTAAAGTCCTTCTCGCTCGGCTTGTCCTTCTTGGAAATCCTAATCGCTCCGCCGTCCAATCTGATCCAACGCTTTGACCATTTTTTGTCGGCCTGAACATAGTAGTAGAATTGAGCAACTCCACTGGAAGGCTCTTCCGCTGCATAGTTTTCAAGGCGCTCATTGGTCTGGCCCCAAGCATTCTTCTCGACGCGGAAATGGCACTTTGTTTCAATTTCCCAGGTACTGTGGACATCACTAAGCTTCTCGAAATACCGAACTTGACGATGTAATCCGAAGATCGGCCAAGTCTCAACAAGAATCCTCTGTTTTCCGGGCCTCACACGCGACAGAAAGGATTCAACATCAGTGGAGTTGAGGATGCCAACCGGTTCTGTACCTCCGGCAAAATTGACTGGGACCTTTATGTCATAGTTCTGCGCCTAAGGTACATTAGCGCCATGCACAATTCGACGTCACGCGACCCATGAAGCAG
>QFET01001889.1:16513-35336 GCA_003316355.1 Tuber calosporum
GGGGGGAAGGGACTCGCATCAATGCCAACGGGCCAGCCAAAATATGACCGAAACTTGCAAAATGTATGGGCCGAGCGAATAGAAACAAAAGAAAAAGATGAGAAGAAAAAAAATCCATCCTCACCACATTCCCTCCATGGCGGGCCGCATCTCCAGCCTCCTCCTCGGCAGAGGACTCCCCCATAGTTCCAGACTTCCCCCTTCTCCTTCCAAACCTTGAGGTCGTCTTTCGCGGGGAATGTGATGACTTCATGAGCTTGCCACCGTGTGGAGTATCCGCCGTAGAGGGAATGGGTGGAGGGGGAGCAGGAGGCACATCCTTCGTATTCAATCGCAGGATCTTCCTAAACTTGGAAGGGTTTCGAGCAAGGGGTTGTTCAATGACCGGCTTCGGAGACCCAATCGAATCAATCAGAGGAGCAGCAACGAGTGGTTTTGGCAGTGATTTCTGCCGCGGTGCTGGTGCTGGTGGTTGAGAATTGCTCGAATGATTAACCAACTTCCTCCGAATAGTGCGGTAGCGAGACGGTAGTGTATGCTGAGGTTTTTCCGCTTGCATCATTGCGGCGGAGGAGGAGGCCCCTTCTCAGAAGGGAGCTTGAAGGTAGTAGTGGAGCTGGCGTTAAAGATGAAGAGCTCCAGTTTGTTTGTTGGGAATGGATGAAATAACAAACAAGAAACGAAAACGAAAAATTCAAGTAAAACAAAGGCGGGTTGAAGGGTGCTTGAAAGGGGGAGAGGGGGAGGGGAAGAATTTCTCGAAAAAGAAGGGGCGCGCAGGAGTATTAAATATTTTACAGGTCCTGGCGCTGCTGATTGCTGGGGACGGATCGTCTGGTCCTCACGTGTGGGTCGCAGGGGATGGGTGTTAGGGAAGAGAGTTACTCGAGTGCTTGTATTGTACGGTACCGGTATTCGGGGTAAAGGGAGAGTGAGAGGAAAGAGATGGGTGCAACCAAGCACTGCTTGTACGACCTCCAACTACCGTGAACAAACTTGGGCAATTTCTATGCTGCGAAGCAGTGTGCCGTACCTTACCGCGAACCGTCTCCTATACTGTAACTCACCTGTGATGAAGGGGGGGTTTTACCACTTACACCTTTTTTGGATTCAGCCCGCCGCCCCGCCACCCCCGAATATCCCCGCCGCCTGTCTCAACCCCTCCGGATTGAACTCTGCCAACGAGCGGAACATATTATCATCACGAGCACGACACACGACACAAAAAAGAAAAAACGCAAAAGAACCCATCATTACCCTCAGCCCAATCCAACCCCGATCTCAAGGTACTTGTAAAAGGACTTTATCAATTGACGCCAACGGGAAGATAGGGATACACTTACAACCAATGCTCTGAAACAGCCTCCCCCTTTCAAATCTAACCCCTGCCCTGGACCTGTCAGAGCACAATCATGACACCAGTGCACCCCCATCTCCCAGACCGAGCGAAAAGAATGAAGAAGAAGAGAAATACCAGCCAATCTACCCACTGTGACCTTACCGTGACCCCCATCCATCCGAATCCGGCTACAACTTCCTAGCCGTTATCTGTCAGCCGCAGAAACCTCCCACTCGAGTACGAGTATTTAGTGCGCTCCCACGCACATGCCCTTCCCCCCCCTTTAGCGTGCCGAATTGCTGCGGAGATGAGGAATAAAATCTCCCGTTTGCACTCGTACCGTTACCGATTCCTGCGGCTGAGCGGTTGATCGATTGAAATGAACGCAGGGTACAATAGCCCAGTGATGGCGAGAGACCTTTGTTTGTTTTGTCAAGTTAAATAAGTTTCTTCGGCAAACAAGCAAGCTCCTCTTGTGTTACCGTAGTACCGTACTCGAGTACAAGTACTCGTACTCGACAGCAGACCAGGTACCAGACACCCTACCGTACCATACTTGCCCAAGGACCTATCAGGAAGTACCGTAAAAACTCTTGAAATTCGCTATCTCCGGCACCCCTGTAATCTCCGGATTTTGAGTCAACAGCGCCTGAGAAGGATTAGCGTTTTCTCAACACGGTAGAAGATCGGCCTACTGGACATGTTGGATCTCGTTAACTGGTAATCGCAATTCTGTTAATCTGTCATACTAAACCTATCGTGGGCTGATAGGCTGATTGCAGGGCTGCCTGAGATAGCGAATTTCAAGAGTTTTTTACGGTACCTTAACCTTGAGGGTAAAACAGGGGAGTTGTGCAGGGATAGAGCAAGGGTCTGGTCTATGGCGCACATGGATGTTTAATTGGTTTTTCTAACCACATACGAGTGCATGATCTTGCATATGGAGAATATAATTGGTGATACCGCCCATCCGGATTTCACGTTCTTATAAATACATGTAAATATGTAGATATATTTGCAAAATATCTGGAAAAAAAGTGATAAAGGAAGATATAAAATATAAAATGAGAAGAGAAATAAAATGCAAATCACCATTGGGTATGCCTCCCCTGTGCTACCAGAATATCATTGGTTCATTATAGCAGTAAATCTACAAATGAAAGAAGCCCCACCTCTAATATCTTATCCCATTCTTGAAGAATTGGGATAGCCATTCCCGCATTCCTATTTGGACGCAGTAAACTTTTATTCAACCTATCCTTCAAGATACCCCGTTTGCATTCTGAAAATATTGCAGTCTCTTAGACTATCACCCAAGAAACTAAAGCCGCACTGAGAGTCGAACCCAATAGAGTTTAGATTAAACTTAGAATCGAATTTTCATATTTGCGTCTGCTGAACTATATGGAAACAGAAGGATATAAATTTGGCTTTATACGACCGGTTTCATCATGTGATATCTCTCTAGATATAACTAGTTATATCTATATTTTATATGAGTTACATATTTATATGACTGACAGAAAGAGATAATAAATTTTCTACACTACTCATATATTATATATATATTCATCTTAACCAGTAATCTCTCAAATAACATCTTTGCTAATGTTTGTATATATTATACTTATCGACCAAATTATTCCCAGCCCTTACCCATATCAGTACAAAATTCCCAGCATCTTATTATTCTCAAACTGAGTTATACTATACTTCAATATATTTAGCTTAGTCTAAAGGGCTATAATTTAGGAATAGTATTATTGCAATACCTATTTACTCTAGTACAAGTGGGATGAAGATGCTTCGCTTTGCTGCAAATTACAAAGTATGGTGTTTGGAATTAGTTGTATAATATTCCAAATCTGGCAGGGCTTATTACTCCTTTCTACTATTTGTCAGAGTTGATATTAGTTATTGTTCCTTGAAGTACATATCTGATATTACTCTCTTACAATAATATCTTCCTATTTATCAATATCACCTAATAAGTACTATTTCCTTACTTCACTTATATGTACCTTACCTAGTTGAGTCCTATTTGGATATATTTAGCTGTCTGCAAGTACTAGAAAATTAATAATATGAGTGTGGTTTTGTTAGAACTTACCTATTAGCCTCCAACAACAAAACATTTATTTTAGCATACCCAGATACATAGCCTTCTAGAGCATACTCTTAGTAGCTCAGAAAATATTTTGCAACCTCCAACGACCTTTGTAGCCTGATTTATATATGAAAATGTAAAATATCTGAAAAATGATTTTTTCTCATAGAAAAATATTAGCACTTCCTGGCTATTAGCCCAACTTGGTATAATGTCAATATGAGTTATAGTTGTTATGTTATAAGTTCTTAAAGCAAGGATGCTTTTTTCATTGAATTGTGTTGCATGAGGAACATCTTGGATCCAGATGAAATGAATAAGCAAATTTCTTACAATAAGACCTCTATCCACTATGTTTTAGTAAAAATAATAAGTGTAGAGAGCTCAGCTATAGAATTACTGTTTAGTGAGTAGCAAGGATTTGATATCAGGAAGAGTGGAATTAAGGAAGTGCAATTTCATAATGGTGTAACTGAAGAATTTCGACTAATAGGTATTGAATAAGAGAGACGATCTGATATATTGAGTATGGCTTTTATACCCTTTGTGGAGTTTGCTCAACTTGGCACTATTCAGAGCCAACTGTAAAAACAATAAATTATACAAGAGCAGTCAAAACAGAAAGAATAAACAGTAGTTCTCATATGCCATTAGCATCTTCAGTGGCTGCTGGCTGAAGTACAACACCCTTTAAGACTCTGACTTCAAGTAAAAGTGATAAATGTTCCTGTAAAGGCATTGACTCTACGACAATCATCAATAATACTCTTACTTCAGGTTTTGAAGAAAAGGGTCAAACTTATCTACTAAGCAATGAACTACTAGATCATCAATCAATTGAGGAAGAATTCCCAAAATCTAAAAAGTATTGTCTACCTTTAGGCTCCAAGAATAAACATAATAGGAAATTAATGTAAATAGTATATTTTTACAGATTTAAATTCATACATGTATAACCTGCATAAAAGATAAAGTTTTAATAAAAGTACATTATTTTTATATTTTTCTTTCGTGGAGGAGTAGTTATTCTAGAGTAGAGCAAAAGAAAAAAGAATTTATCTCAAGATTGATTTTCTCTGGTTGCCACCCTTCAAACCTGTTTTCCCAGCTACAACCAAAAAAGCCAATGTGAAGATTCTAACAAAACCGCACTTATAGAATAGTAGTAATCATCTTTAAGTATCTATATATATTTAATTACTTGTTTTATAAGTTATATCTTATTGCTTGTAGCAAGTTCTTTTAAGAACTTAGAATACCTTGTTATACAACTAGAGGAGCATGTTAAGAGCTTTTCCTTGTACAGAATATTTTCGTTATTAGGATATTTAAGTTATTTGTATTTAAAAAGTAGGAAATCCCTTAAGGATTGAGTGTCTCTGATCTTACAAGACTTGATACATCAATTTTACAACTGTTAGAACTGTGCTGTACTTATATCCACAACAGGCAACAGTTTATACTTTTTCTTATTTAAGGTTGGATGTAGTCTTAGTTTGAGCAAATCAATTATCTTTTATTAATGTATAGACTTTTTTCTGCTTGTACCTTACTATCTTCTAAGTTCTAAATATGAACATTTTATATTATAACAACTATTAGATTAAGTACTATTTCAGAATGATAGTTAAGAGGGTAAAGGTTGTATTAGTAAAGTTATAATTAGGAAAATAACATGAATAGTTAAATGAGGAACTAATTACATTATCATATCCTAATCCTTATATAGTCTTTTCTACAACTCACTGATTGATTCAAACAATAACTATCAGTTACAAGTATTAATAGTAAGTTCCACACTTATTTTACTTTGCTCATACTAGCTGATTTTGCTTCTATTTCACTATTACTAATGGTCGAGGAAAGCAAGTACTTGTATCAAGGTTGTAGCTTCTTAGTGACAACACCTAGATGAACGCTAGCTTGTAAACTGAGGTACTCTAAAAATAGTTCTGACAGCTTAATGCAACCTCCCAACTCAATGCAACATTATGACTTACTATACTAATTTTATGACTCAATAGAAGCTTGTAGATTGAAAAATCTAGTCAGTTAGAATAAATGTATATATGAGTATAACTTATGGTTATATATCAAATGCAAAGTAAAATATCATGCTATAATATTTTATACAAACCACTGCTGCTTTTACTTGTTGGTTAATATCAATATGGCAATCAAGGGGGGGTTGGTTCAATAAATAATCGAAGGGGTGGAACAAACTTTTGCGAACCGGGGGCTAAAGGATAGAACCCCTTCTAACAAATCGATAAACAATGAGATTTGAAGCAAGCTCAAGGTATAAAAACAATTTAAATTAGAACGAAAGAAGGAAATAATTCCTAAACATCGTGCAAATATCCTTCGGTTGCTTGAAAAACCTCTCACTTCATTGCCATATAAATGTTATCACCTTCCAAAAACTCAGCAATAACAGAAAAAAAATTCCTCTGAATTTGAGGCCTGTAGGAGTGAAATTTGCTGATAAAACAGGAACGATAGGATTCTTGATAGATCCTTTGATAATTTACTCCTCCTTACCTGCTTCTCAGCACTCAATATTTCCTGGTATTTTTGCTTACTAAGATATTATACAACTCCACCCTTCTATTCCAATTTCCAGAATTTCCGATTCAATCCCGCCCCCCTTCTAACCCCCTCGTTCGATCCATACAAGCCTCTTTTGCAACTTTAGTTAATACTTATTACTATAAGTTTTGATTTTTTTTCTTTTATCGATTAGGACTAGAAAACTTCTATTCCACTGTGCAATTATGCTGAGTCACAAATTGTTTCAAGCTATAAAATTCTGTTTAGTGACAAAATTACTATCGTAGGTCACAACCTTGATATCTGTATAATAGGAAGGTAAGAATTACAGCCTTTTCATCTTTTTTTCACAAAAGTTTTACTTTTTTTAACATATTGAATATTGACAGTAGCATACTATTATTTATTATTTTCCTAATATCAAATATATTTAGGGATTCTATTATCATCAATCAATATAATTCTATATCTTAAATTTGATATTGTATTTTATAAAAGTAGTAAATTATAATGGTTTGCATAAAGTTGCCTTATTTAAAGTCAATTTTTATTTCTACATATTCCCAGAAACATTACAATATAACCACTGTTATACATATGGGATAAGTGTTACGATCCTATGCGGTAGGCTGGTTTTGCAACGGGTAACTACTTCTCTTTGTGTTGGATGAATATGACCGGGACGTTGTTATAGTCCAGAATGGGGCGTGGCGCTAATCTCAGCCACCAGGGTAGGAGTACTATTGCAACGAGTAGTACTAGGCGCGTTTCCACTATTGCTCTTAGGCCTATGCCTACGTTGTCTTGATAGCCGAACCCTATGGTTCCTATCGCACAACGCCAATAGAGGAATGGAGAGGTAAAGAGGTAAAGTAATTGTTTAGGAAAGAACTTAGATGGTTGCATGAAGAGTCCTAACTACAGGTCGCCTAGAGGTCCTTATATAGGCACTCTTCCCTCAACCCTAACCCTGGTGACTCATACCTATGAGTCACACGACCTCTATGACTCATAGTGAGTCATTGTATGAAATCCATCAGCTGACTCCTCTGAGTCAACTGCGCCGTGTGCCAACCAATCAAAACCCATAAAATAAGTCATGTGCCCTAAAGTGGTCACATGCGCGAAACCCATGACTCATAGTATGAGTCATGTGCGAAAATCATTACATCATATGACTCACAAATGTGAGTCATGTGCTTGATCAACCAATCACAACATAACAATGATTGCCCTAGTGTGCATCATGTGAAACCCCATGACTTCTAATGAGTCATTGTGCGAAATATAACAACCTTGTGACTCATAACTATAGGTCATGCGAAATCCTGCCTTGCTTAGTCACCAATTGTGACAATAAGGCACTAGACTTACGAGTCTAAAAAAGATGTGATGGTATATAGCGCTGGGAGGTGACAATATTGACTACAACCCATGTGTTACGGGGTAGCCAATTCGGTACTGTTGAATTGTCTAGGCCGTGCTTGAATCGAGAAAATCGGAGAACTGTCAGGAAAGCTCGGTAATGGTTTGGATAAAAGATAAAAGATTCTCGAAGGTTTTATAACTTGATAAACTGATAACTTGATATATTGTTAAGGTCTCTTCTCCGTTGCATGATGATCCCTTAACTAAGGGGGATTTGCTAACTATTTATACACCTTTTCCCAGTACTTGTGTTGGCCATATAAAGAAGTATTCTGAGAGACTTCGGCCATGGTCTTTAAAAGTGCGAACACAGTTTGACCCTGAAGATGTATAACCCCACTACAGCAAATGATCCCCTGGACTGTCTATTTCTCTGAGGGTGTCATGTACTCCACCAGTAGATAGCCTTCGATCTCTTTGCCAAATGAACTAAGTTCAACTTGATGCCGCCCATTTGCGAACATCATACGGAATACCAGGTGATCAGTCTGGATAGCCATCTTTCCTGCATATATGCACTCATGTGCAGATGCATTCGGATTATCAAGAATGTAGAATACGTAATAGATCCACTTGGATGAATTACTCTAATATCTTTCACCGAGGCTGAGTAGTTCTGGATGCGATCCTACTTCTTGCCAGTGTGGGTTGTAGTCAATATAGTCACCTCCCGGCGCTATATACCATCACATCTTAAGACTCGAAAGTCTAGTACCATATCCCATATGTGTAACATCAGCTCCCCCTACCTAAGCTTCGTCTCGAAGCAATTCTTCCTTTTAGTACTCCTTCCGGTAGGGTTAAAAAACCTTCTGTGATAACTTGACCACAGCAGGAAAAACCTTTCCGTAGATACTACTTAGCCCAACTTTGGCATTTCCGGATTTTCCTTATGAAAATAGTTAACCAATTTTTGAGCATGCTGTAAGTGCTCTAGTGGTTCCCAGGTGTTCTCATCTTCGGAATATCCTTTCCACTTGACAAAGTACTGAAGTTCTTGGATTGTTTGTAAACGTCCTCTGAATCTTTGCTCATAAGAGATTATTTCAATCTTAAATATTTTCTCCACCTCCCATTCAAGGTCACCTTCAACTTCTTCTGGTGCCAGGGGTGGTTGTTCTCGGCCAGGTCGAACTGATTTTCGGTAGGGCTCGAGTAGCGATATGTGAAATACCGGATGGATCTTCCATCGCTCTGATATTTCCAATTTGTAGGCAAGGTCTCCTCGTTGCTCTAGGATTTTGAACGGCCCATATAGTATTGGCGCTAACTTCTTAGACGGTCGCTTGGTTGAGATATTCTTCGCGTTTAGCATGACCAAGTCACCAATTTGGAAGTTTGGTTGGCATTGTGCTTTACGGTCATAATACTTGTTCATCCCTTCACGAGTCTTCACGAGTGATTCCTTTGCTTTTTTATGTATCGCTTTCATCCAGTGAGCATACATAGTAGCTCCCGGATTCTGAGCATCTCGCTCCTTCATCCATTCCGTTTGCGGATAGTAACCGTAATTTGCAAAAAATGCAGTTATTCCATGTGCGCTTGTTACCGAGTTGTTATATGCATACTCGGCTAACGGTAGTAGATGGTACCAATCATACTGATCTTAGTTGACAAATATTCGAAGATAGCCTCCCAACACTTGGTTGACTCTTTCTGTTTGTCCATCAGTTTGAGGGTGGTACGCGGTAGACATTTTTCTTTTGATATTTAATGTCTTGCACAATGATTCCCAGAATTCTCCTGCAAACTTTGCGTCCATGTCGGAGATGATTTCTGTAGGTAACCCATGAAGTTTCCAAACTTCTTTAATGAATGCTTCCGCAACATTTTTTGTAGTTGCGTTTTCTTCTAAGCCAATAAAGTGTCCCATTTTGGTGAACCGGTCCACTACAACCATGATCTGGCTGTATCCTGCAGATTTGGGAAGTTGTGTGATAAAATCTACCGAGGTAGATGCCCAAGCAGCAAATGGGACCTGTAGTGGTTGTAACAGCCCATAGTGTGCATGTCTTGGTGCCTTAGCCCTTTGGCACTCGGTACAGGATCGTACATAGTCGTATATCCAGTTCGTAATTCCGTTCCAGTAAAAGTCTCTGGTGATAATTTCCAGAGTCTTTTCTTGGCCAAAATGTCCTGCAATCTTAGAGTCGTGACAGCCTTTTGCAATATCTGTCCGCAGAGTTTGGTTTTGTGGAACATATAGGTGTTCTTTCTAGAAGAGCATTCCATTCGTTAAGGTCCTTTGTTTTGGTATTTCTTTGCCATCATCCCGTAGACGTTCCAGCTCCTGTTTTCTGCTTAGCCAATCTGGATCCTTGTTTGCAATTTCCGTTACCCGTTCCAAGAACTTTATATCAAATTTCTTGAGTTCGCACTTTGCAATTATTGCATTGGACATTAGTGTTTGTGCCATAATGCAAATCGGGTGTAAGGTAATATCAGTTGAGTCCAGATATTCGTGCTTTGAGTCAGAATTTAGGAAGCATAATTGCGGTTGGGTTTCTTCCAACCGTATCCTTGAGCTGCCAAAACCTTAGCTTGCTCGTTCGATATCCTCTAACTCCATGACTTCAAGAAGTTCTTTCTCATCATTCTTTTCGATGATCATCTGCGCTATACGGTCCCTTGTATGTACCTGAATAGCATTGTCACTAGTGTTGACTAGGAGGATGTTAACTTCTGCCCTATAGTCTGCATCCACTACTCCGGCTCCAATAGAAATACCATGCTTTACTGCTAATCCACTACATGGTGCAATGCGCGCATACGTTCCAATTGGTACTCCGATAGCCAATCCTGTTCCTATAAGCACTTGCCCTTTCACAGGAACTGTCCTTTCTTCGGTACTATATGGGTCATGACTTGCGGCTAGCTTGGAACCTCGAGTTGGGACTCTCGCTTCTGGTTGAAGTCTTTTAACCCTTATCGTCTTGGTTTGTTCCCCTGGAGGCAATCCAAGTGGGAGCTGTTTCATGCTGTCTTTACCCCATATAACCGAGACAATTAACTTTCGGTTATCCTGGAGGTTTTGAAAGTGGTGAGACTGAAGTATAGCCTGCTTGGCATGCTCAGTTCCCTCCTTAGGGCGCTACTCTGGCCGCCTGCTTAATGCATCCGGTTTGCCTCCTCTGGTTCCAGGTCGGTAGACAATTTTAAAGTTAAAGTCAGTAAGCTTCTGAGCCCAACGGATTTGTCTTGCCGACCATGCCTTGGTTGTGAGAAAATATTGCAGGTTTTGATGATCGGTATAGATTGTAAAAGGTTCATCTGTTCCAGCAAGGTAGTGTCGCCATTCTTGCAACGCAACCAATATTGCCAATAATTCCTTGTCATGAATGTCATAATTGCGTTCGGCGGGTGTCAACTTTCGTGAATGGAAAGCAACTGGATGTAGCTTTTTGTCCATGTACTGAGAAAGGACACATCCTAGTGCGTAATCACTTGCATCTGTTTCAAGACTGTTTCCCTCTCCGGATGGAAATGATACAATATTGGCATTGTGATGAACCTGCGTTTGAGCTCCTCAAACACTACTAGTTGTTTTTCTCCCCAAGAAAATTCCTTTGGATTTCCTTTAAGCAAATCTGTAATTGGCGTACAGAGCGCGGAGAAATTCTTTATGAATCTTCGGTAGAAGTTGGCGAAGCCCATAAATATTTGAATTTCTTTAACCGACGTCGGTGGTTTCCATGCCTTGATGGATTCCACTTTACGGTCACTCATAGTGACTCCATCAACCGCCACAATATACCCCAGGAACTCGACTGACGTGACATGGAAAGTGCTTTTCGTAAGCGAGATTGCCATTTTGTATTCTCGCAGTCTTTCTAACACTTTCTTCACCAATATGATATGATCCTTCTCAGACTTAGAGTAGATAAGTATATCATCAATGTATACCACGACTCCTTCATCAAGGAAGTCCTTCAGGATCATAGTCATAATTGACTGGAAGGTGGCTGGTGCATTTACCAGACCAAATGGCATGACATTATATTCATATAAGCTGTATCGTGTTCGAAAAGCTGTTTTCCACTCATCCCCACTTCTTTTACGAATCAGGTGGTAACCATCCTTTAGATCCAGCTTGGTGAATATAGTTGCTCCTTCCACACGGTCGGGTAGTTCCGTCATAAGGGGTAGTGGATATTTGTTATGGATAGTGACTTTGTTTGGCCCTCGTTAGTCAACTACCAACCTCAGGCGTCCATCTGGCTTGGGCACAAACAGAATCGGTGCTCCAGCCGGTGATTTGCAGGGGGAAATTTTCCCTTGTGTTAACATATCGTCCAAATATGTTCGCAGTGCTCTTAACTGCTTTTCTGAGAGAGGGTATATAGGTCCCCACGGTGGTTGAGTGTCAGGTTTGAGGTCGATAGCATGGTCGAAGGTTTGATGAGATGGTAGTTTCGCCGCTGTTGCAGGATGAAAAAGGTCTTGGTAATTGGGGTATTCTACTGGTAGAGTATCGAGTATTATCTCTTCCTCATCATCTACCTTTGCAACTCGTCCAATGACCACCGCCTCCGGATCTTGTAGAACTCCCTCATCCCATTCGATCGAGATACCTTCATCCTCTGGTAAGGGATGAAGTTGACATTCTGGATCCTCAAAGATCCAGCTTTCCGGGTCATGGATTCCCTTAATTGGTGTTCATTATTCCACAATCCGAAAGGTATTATTATTCCATAGTTTCCCGTAGGTGCGATCTCGCATACAATCTTTGATAAGTGTTTATTCTTTCCAATTTCCAGGTAAAGGGGAAGGGTATAATCCCTTCCCGTAGAGAATTCCTCTCCTGTAAAACCCAAAATGGGTCTAGGATCTTTGCGAGATTCATAAGTAATATTCAATTCCTTGATCAAATTTTCGTGCATGACGAAGATATTAGATCCTGAGTCTAATAGGACTCTTATTCGATATAGTTTCCCATACACATAGAGATGTGCAGTTCCTTCAGGGCATTGGTAGCGTTTAGGTTCCACATTGTTAAGCTTTTGTCGCTTTTGCGACTGTATTATGTCGGTTCGTCCTCGCTTAGAAGACATTATGGGTGTATAGCTCAGGTGTTCATGACAACCCCAGCATTGTTTCGACCATAGATGTCTCCTCAGACGAACTAAACAAATAGTCAATGTTTAAGATTCTGGGCGGCCCACTACAAGCAGTCTTTACCCCCTGCCGAGGGGCTCCCAAAAAATTAAAACCCCTGTCAATAGGGGAGAACCCTGTAAAACGCCATAAAAATGCAATAAGGAAATATTATACTTCCCTAACTTTGTAGCAGGAAAATTGCCTAAAGTGGTAATATGTTTGGAAATAAAATATTATTTCCAAAAAAAGTGCCAAATTCCGAAAATGGTAACTGTTTCCGAATTTGGACTAGCCTGTCTCAAAAGGGAAAGCGTTGTTTGTCTTTTTGCACTATAAATGTTGTCGCAAAATACCATCTCTTGGGTTGTCCATTCGTAGCTTAGTTGGTGGAGTCTTGCCTTGGCCGGGCGGACTCTTCACTAAGGTCATGCGTTCAAGCCTCTCTGAGGTTTGAGTAATTGAGTACCAGATTCTACGGTCAGTTGAGTGGTGGAGCAGCTAGGCTGCCCATGAACCACTCTTCAACCAAAAAATAAAAAATAAAAAAATAAAATATACGATGAAAATTTATTTTCATCATATCTACCAATTTTCGAACTTCGGGGGCTCAAAATACTGGTACTGCGGATGGGGGTAGGATGGTGGGCCAACCTGGCGTTTTGCCAAATTTTTCCACAAAGTTGCAATCCTTCTTCTCCCCAGCCTAGGGGGATCCCTTTTTTCAATTCCGGTTACTAGTTTCCTAGTACCCCGACTACCCAAGCGCCATTGCCGTTGGTGCCATTGGGACATTTCCGTGTCTGATAATTCCCATAACCAAGGGGCTGCTTCACTCTGTATGTAATTGACCTTTGGTTGCACCGTTGCCTTTGGTTGCACCGTTGCCATCGGTGGTTTGCGCACGAATTTTAGTCTTTCCTTAGTTACCGGTTTAGCGAAGGTTCTTGCAACCACAATATCCTTCCGGCATTTTCTCCAGGTATGGTTGCTAAGGCCACAACGAGTGCAACCCTTTCCTTCCTTTCGCTTATCCACAACCTCTTAAGGGATTCCGTTATGAGCTTTCTTCCAGTCCGTGTACTCATCATTGTTTTGGCTTCCCACTTTCTTTTCGGATGGGTTTGCCTTAATCCTTTTCCATTTGTGATCCTTGAATCCACCGGAGCCTCGCTTATCATAGACACCTTTATTGGTATCATCACGTTTTCTTTTCGAGAGAGATGCATTCATCGAGGGTTCGCCTTTGGATAGTTTCCGCCGTTCAAGGAATTCTTCTTCTTGTCTACAACTTCCCGTATGGTTTCCATCCATTCGTCATCAGAGGAGAATTTCAAATGCGATAACCGTCGCAGAATTTCCTCTGGAAGTTTGCTTTCCACTCACACCCTCCAACTAATTCCTGTAAGGCCGGCTTTGATGTTAAGGTTTTCGAGGAGAAGAAGATAAGTGTCTATTTTTCCCTTATAGACTACCTTAGTCATTTCTTCTAGGGCTCGTCGCTCCTCTTCGATGCCGATGTATCGCTTGGTAATTTCTTGTTGAAAGCGTCCCCATGTGGAATAGTCCAGGTCCCAAGTATATCCACCTAATCCACCCATCACCTTCCGGTATTTCTCCAAGAAGGGTGCCACTTTATTCCCCTTTGTTTTCCCTAAGGCAAAAACTATTCGATGAGCAAGATTTTCCCACTGTGTAGGATTTCGATCGTAATAGTATTCACAGGCTGTCAACCAATATCGTACGTCTTGATTGTCATTTCCTTCAAAGAATTATGGTGGTTCCGCTATTAGCTTAGCTGGTCGGGAGAGTCCACCAATACGTTCTAAGAAAGCGATTGTTAACCTGTCCTCAGGTACATCGTTTCTGGGAATAGATGCTAAACGGGGACCACATTCTGGCCTGCCGCCCTTTCTGCCCCGACCATCCTCTCCATCACTATCGGACCCGTCATCATCATCTGGGTCAGGGGCATCACCAAGGTTACCTGGTGGTGGTGGCGGTGGTAGGTTATTTCCTCCACGGTCGACTCCTTTCCCTTTATCCTTTCTTGTAGTTGACGTAGATTCCTTTGTAGGAATAGTACCTTCTATCGGTACTATTAATTGTCTTCAGTTGGACGGTCCTGGGTCACCATCACTTGGTCCATGCTGTATTGGTGCAGGAGTCCTTTCCGCCAACTGAAGTATCAGAGCATCCAGGTAGGCCTTCATACCTGCGCTCTGTTCTCGTTGCTGTTGAGCAGCAATTTCTCATTGCTCATTCATCCTTCTGGTCCATTCATGTTCCTGTTGATTCAACTTGGTATTAAGTTCCATAAGTGCCTTTTCCAAGTTTTGGTCCCTTGTTTCAGAGACATGGGCCTGTTGCTCTTATTGAGCCGATTGTCGTCGGAACTCTTCTTGAACCTGAGCACGTAACCTTTGCTGCTCCCGTTCGGTATCGCCACTCAATTATTCCAATGCACGGCGACCTTCCTGTATTTCAGCATCATTGTTAACCTCACCTCTGGCCATACGGCTCTGCAGCAACTCTAGCATTGTAAAACCCTGCCTGGCCTCCTGTGATAGTGCTGAGATCGCAATATGATTCTCATCTGCACTTTCTTTCAAGGATCGGTCCAGGTGGCGTAATGCCTAAACCACATTTTGCTGGAAGTTATCTTGTGTATTGACAGGCTTCTTAGTACGCTCGGCTCGTTTCTGAACTCTTGATGGTGGATGACCCAAATGCGTATTGGGAGAGCTGGTCCGGCTTCGGGACGGAATTAGAGATGCTGAAGAGGTAGATTCTGTATCATCCTCTTTGATCATCCAATCTGGTCCCAAAGGACTAGGAATAGGTGTGTCATCTCGTGCCATAGCCATGGTTCGCTTAAGCTCCAAGATGTCTTTCTAAACAATGTTTTTAGTGAACCGTATAGTTCAACTATTTCAAATAGCAGTATTTCCGCAAGGTCAGCAGTAAGTAACTTTACCAAAAATGGGAAGGTAGATTATTGTTTTCGTTTTGTGAAAGCAGTTATATGTCGTCTATCTTGTCTATAGATATGTTCCATATATTTTCGCTGTATGCGCGAAAGTTGTTGAAGTGCGACTGCGCGGAGGTCCAGTGCGTACTCTTCGAAACATATAGGAAATACGTTGTTAAAGTTGAGAGGTTGACAGTGTCCACAATGTTGGCACTGATGAAAACTTTGTGCGTCAAAAAAAGTATTCTCTAGGCATGAGAGAATATTAAGGTGCTTTGGTGACAGCAGAGTAACAATATAGTGTTACGGGGTAGCCAATTCAGTACTGTTGAATTGTCTAGGCCGTGCTTGTATCGAGAAAATTGGAGAACTGTCAGGAAAGCTCGATAATAGTTTGGATAAAAGATAAGAGATTCTCGAAGGTTTTATAACTTGATAAACTGATAACTTGATATATTGTTAAGGTCTCTTCTCCGTTGCTTGATGATCCCTTAACTACGGGGGATTTGCTAACTATTTATACACCTTTTCCCAGTACTTGTGTTGGCCATATAAAGAAGTATTCTGAGAGACTTCGGCCATGGTCTTTAAAAGTGCGAACACAGTTTGACCCTGAAGATGTATGACCCCACTACAGCAAATGATCCCCCGGACTGTCTATTTCTCTGAGGGTGTCAAGCACTCCACCAGTAGATAGCCTTCGATCTCTTTGCCAAATGAACTAAGTTCAACTTGATGCCACTCAATTGCGAACATCATACGGAATACCAGGTGTTCAGTCTGGATGGCCGTCTTTCCTGCATATATGCACTCATGTGCAGATGCATTCAGATTATCAAGAATGTAGAATACGTAATAGATCCACTTGGATAAATTACTCTATCATCTTTCACCGAGGCTGAGTAGTTCTGGATGCGATCCTACTTCTTGCCAGTGTGGGTTGTAGTCAATATAGTCACCTCCCGGCGCTATATACCATCACATCTTTAGACTCGAAAGTCTAGTACCATATCCCATTTGTGTAACACCATGTTGGCAAGAAGTAGAGTCAAATACAGACTACTCAGCCTCAGTGATAGAAGATAGAGTAATTTATTTAAGTGGATCTATTTGGTATTCTAGATCCTTGATAATCCGAATTTATCTGCACATGAGAGCATATATGCAAGATAAACAACCATCCAGACTGATCACCTGGTAATCCGTATGATGTTCGCAATTGGCCGGCATGCAACTGAACTTAGTTCATTTGGCAAAGAGTTTGAAGGTTATCTGTTGGTAGAATGCTAGACACCCTCAGAGAAATAGATCGACTGTGGGATAATTTGCTGTAGTTGAGTCTGATATCTTCAGGGTCAAACTGAGTTCGCACTTATTGGACCATGGCCTATTTCTCTAAGGATACTTCTTATATATGGCCAACTTAAGTAGCGAGAAATGTGTGTAAATAGTTAGTAGTTCTCGGAAGTTAAGGGATCATCAAGCAATAGAGAAGAGCCCTTAACAATATATCAAGTTATTAAGATAAAAGAATTCTTTCTGCTATTGAGACGCTTTTCTCCTATTACCTCGATTGCAACCAAGCTTTCCTGACAGTTCTCCAACACTCTCAATACCAGCACAGCCTAGTCAATTCAACACTACCGAATTGACTACCCTATAATAACAACCTTCCTGCCTGAATAACAATTTCAATATTATCAGCTTGTGAGAGGCTTGAAATTCAGTAGTATTTAAATGACAGAATGCATTAGCTATTGTATAATCCTGGAAAAATATTTAGTATAGTAGTACAAATATTTTGCATGAATTAATCATTAATCCTAATATGCCAACACTTTGAGTATTACAAGGAATACAATTCTGGTAGTACCTTTTATAAACATTGCAAAATCAATCTTGTTCTGATAGAAGAATAAAAGTAGGCAGTTCGCAAGTAATTTTATGAATAAGGGTAGTGTTACACATATGGGAAATGGTACAAATTAGTTGATGTGATAGTATATAGAACCGGGAGGTTACTATATGACTACAACCCACGCTGGCAAGTAGTGTCTATAGCAGAGCTGCTCAGCCTCGGTGAAAGATCTAGACTCTAATGTATGGAGGACTATGACTCTTGATAATCCGCATGCATATGCACTTGAGTGCATATATGCAGGAAAGACGGCCATCCAGACTGATCAACTGGTATTCCGTAAGATGTTGGCAACTGGGCTACATCTACTTGAACTTAGTTCATTTGGCAAATGAATCGAAAGCTATTTACTGGTGGAGTGCTAGACACCCCCAGAATGCTAAATAGTTCGTGGGATCATTTGACCGAGCGGGGCAGACATTTTCAGGGTCAAACTGGGTTTCCACTTACTATGACCCCGGCCATGATATCTAAGGATACTTTATATATATGGCCAATATAAGTACCGGGAGAATTGTATAAATAGTTAGCAGTCCCCCATAGTTAAGTGATCATCAAGCCACGGAGAAGAGACCTTAACAATATATTCAGTTATCAGTAAAACAACTTTACAAGCTTTTGAGAAAAAATCTTTACCCTTTATCTTTATTCTTACCGGAGCTTTCCTGACAACTCTCCTACCTTCTCGATACAAGCACGGCCTAGGCAATTCTGCAGTACTGAATTGGCTACCCCGTAACACTATATTGTTATTCTCTTGTCACCAAAGCTCTACAATATTCTCACGGCTATTTCATCTTATGCCTGAAGAATACCACGACGCTCAAAGCTTTCATCAGTGCAAACATTGTGGGCACTGTCGACCTCTCAGTTTTGGCAACGTATTTCCTGTCTGTTGTGAAGGATTCGCACTTGACATACGAGCGGTAGCACTCAGACACTTAAAAGCTATTCACAATAAACATACGGAAAGAATATATCAGCAAGACGGACGGTGGATAACAGCTTTCACCAAACGCAAATAAGAATCTATCCACGATTATATAGAAGATCCTCGACTCTACCCTCAATCTCCTAGTTCAATTTTTGAACCTTAACCGAACCAACAACTAAGAAGTATCTAAGATACTTTACTATCAGAACAAGCTATCCTGAATTTTGATCCTTTATCTACCTTATCCTCTTTTGAAGAAATACTTTCTACTGACCTTGCGGAAATACCGCTATTTGAAATTGTAGAACCCTCGTGGTTTACTAACCCATTTTTAGTCCCCTGTTACACATATGGGAAATGGTACAAATTAGTTGATGTGATAGTATATAGAACCGGGAGGTTACTATATGACTACAACCCACACTGGCAAGAAGTAAGTGTCTATAGCAGAGCTGCTCAGCCTCGGTGAAAGATCTAGACTC
>QFET01001892.1:0-31806 GCA_003316355.1 Tuber calosporum
CGCGCTGGCAAGAGCTATCTTGCTGCTCAACCCTCATGGAACAATGCCGATCGCTCACCCACCTGCCCTTCCTGCGACTCAGAGGATGAAACCTTCGAGCATGCAAATCTCCACTGCCCCTCCAAGTCCCGAGAACGCCGGCTTTACCTTCCGAAGCTGTCTTCGATGGACCATGGCTCTCCACTGTGGGCGGACCTGGACATGATCCTTGGTCTTGCCTCATACATCCGCACTACTCGCACGAACTTCTCGCCCAACATGCCAGCGGTTTTTGCTACTGCTGCCTCCTCCTCCTCCAACTATGACTCAGGCTGAGTGGTTTAACTTTCCTACTATATCTTTTCTCTCCGTTATGTTTTCGTTTGATATCATTTCATTCTATACTTTCTGAATTAGTCGCCATTGCTGGGCGCGGTGACGGTATAGTCATCACTAGGGGAGAACTGGTGCGGTTATTTCTTTTGTTTTGCACGTTTGGAATTAACATTTCGTTTATGCCATAGCTAGCGCTCCATGCAGGTTCCTGTATGTTAACAGCGAATATATGAGATAATCAAAAAAATCAAAATCAAAAAACCCCATAGTTAAGGGATCATCAAGCAACGGAGAAGAGACCTTAACAATATATTCAGTTATTAAGTTATTCAGCCTTCGAGAATCCTTTTATCTTCTATCATACTTTTTTACCGAGCTTTCCTGACAGTTATCCGATTTTCTCGATACAAGCACGGCCTAGTCAATTCCCCAGTACCGAATTGGCTACCCCGTAACACTATATTGTTACTCTCCTGTCACTAAAGCAACTCTATATTCTCTCATGCCCAGGGAATACTTTGACGCTCAAAGTTTTCATCAGTGCCAACATTGTGGGCACTGCTGACCTCTCAACTTTGACAACGTTTTTCCTATCTGCTGCGAAGAATACGTACTTGACCTCCAAGCAGTAGCACTTCGATAACTAGCTCGGATACAGCGAAAATATACAGAACATATCTATCGTCAAGACAGACTGCGGGTAACTGCGTTTACAAAACGCAAACAATAATCTACCAATCCTACCTTTTGGATAAATACTTGTTGCTAACCTTGCGGAAAAACCCGCTATTCAAGCTAATTTCTCTTCCAGTTAGCACCTTTGGCCTAAAGGCCAGACTACTGGATATTTTACATTTTCTCGAACAGAAATTATTTGTGTGTCTAAGCGAGCTGCCATGGCTATGGCACGTGATGACACAGCTATTCCTAGTCCTTTGGGACATGATAGGATGATTGAAGAGGATGACACGGAATCTACCCCTGCGGCATCTTTAATCCCGTCCCGAAGCCGTACCAGCTCTCACATTACTCATTTGGGTCGCCCACCATTAAGAGTTCAGAAACGTGCCGAGCGAACCAAGAAGCCTGTCAATACGCAAGATAACTTCCAGCAAAATGTTTTCTATGCATTACGCCACCTGGACCGATCCTTGAAAGAAAGTGCCGATGAGAATCACATTGCGATCTCAGCACTATCACAGGAGGCCAGGCAGGGTTTTACAATGCTAGAATTACTGCAGAGCCGTATGGCCAGAGGTGAAGTTATCAATGATGCTGAGATACAGGTAGGCCGCCGTGCATTAGAAAAATTGAGTGGCGATACTGAACGGGAGCAGCAAAGGTTACGGGCCCAGGTTCAGGAAGAGTTCTGATGCCAACAGGCTCAACAAGAGCAACAGGCCCAAGTCTCAGAAAAAAGCGACCGAATCCTGGAAAAGACACTAATGGAACTCAATACTAGGTTAAACCAACAGGAACGGGAATGGACCAGAAGGATGAATGAGCAACGGGAAATTGCAGCTTAACAGCAACGAGAACAGAGTGCGGGTATGAAGGCCTACCTAGATGCTCTAGGACTTCGATTAGCGGAAAAGACACCTGCACCAACACAGTATGGACCAAGTGATAGTGTCCAGGACCGTCTAACCGAGGACCCACAATGGTACCAATAGAAGGTACTATTCCTACAAAGGAATCAGCATCAACTCCAAGGAAGGATAAAGGAAAAGGAGTTGACTGTGGAGGAAATAACCTACCACCGCCACCACCACCAGGTAACCATGGTGATGCCCCTAACCCAGATGATAATGGGCCCGATAGTAATGGAGAGGATGGACGGGGTAGAAAGGGCGGCAGGCCGGAACGCGCTCCCCGTTTTCCGTCTATTCCCAGAAAGGATGTACCCGAGGACAGGTTAACTATGGCTTTCTTAGAACGTATCGGTGGACTCTCCCGACCAGCAAAGCTAATAGTGGAACCACCCTACTTCTTCGAAGGAAATGAAAACCAAGATGTTCGTAACTGGTTGACAGCCTGTGAAGACTACTACGATCGCAATCCTACACAGTGGGAAAATCATGCACACCGAATAGTTTTTGCCTTGGGGAAAACAAAGGGGAACAAAGTGGCACCCTTCTCGGAAAAATACCGGAAGGTGATGGGTGGATTAGGAGGATATACCCGAGACCCAGACTATTCCACATGGGAACGCTTTCGACAAGAAATTACCAAGCGATATATCGGCATCGAGGAGGAACGACGAGCCCTAGAAGAAATGACGAAGGTAGTCTATAAGGGAAAAATCGACACCTAACCTCTACTTCTTGAAAATCTTAACATCAAGGCCGGTCTCACAGGAATTAGTTGGAGGGTTCAGGTGGAAAGCAAACTTCCTGAAGAAATTCTTCGCCGGTTATCTCATCTAAAGTTTCCCTCTGATGAGGAATTGATGGAAACCATACGGGAAGTTGGCAGACAAGAGGAGGAATTTCTGGAACGGCGGAAACTATCCAAAGGTGAGCCTTCAAACAGTGGAGCATTCAAGCGAAAACGCGACGATACAGCAAAGGGGTTCAACACCAAATACGGATACACGGACCAGAAACCAAAAAACAATCCTAACCAATTAAAGTCAGCTAAAGGAAAAACATCGGAAAAGGAAGGAGGATTCCATAATAAGGATAAGCATACGGACTGGAAGAATGCTCATGATGGAATCCCACAAGACATGGTGGATAAGCGAAAGACAGGAAAGGCTTGCACACGCTGTGGCCTCAACAACCACACTTGGCGAAAATGTGGCAAGGACATAGTAGTAGCAAGAGCTTTCGCTAAGCCACCAACGAAGGACCGACCAAAATTTCCCAGCAAACCACAGAGGGCTGCTCTTGCTGTGAGAACATCACAGCCAAAGGTGAATCAGATCCGGAGCGAACCAACACCTCGGTTATGGGAATTATCGGACACAGAAATGTCCTAAAGGCACCACCGGCGAAGGCGATTGGGTATTCATGGCACTAGCAATAGCGACCGGAATCGAAACTGGGAACCCGCAAGTCTAGGGTGCTGAAGATCACGACAATAAGGTTACCGACGATAAAAAAGAATTCCAAAATTCTTCAAAAAAATTGGCATGCAGGTCCATGTTTGCATGGTGGGAACCGTCGTTCCCTGGAACCTCGATGAGGTTCCGTAGCGTGCTTCAACTGATTGGATTCAAGGGATCGGAGGATGAGACCTCCCCCGTCAGGGAGATCTCGGTTATTTGTTTCCCTCAGATTGGTTTTAATTTTAGGTTCCTGCTTTTTACTTCTTCGGAAGAAGGATCTCCTTTTTAGGCACTTGGATGTGCTTCCCGTTTTTAGACACTCAGGAAGTGCTGGGCAGTAGCAGGGGTGACCCCCTGGTACGCTCTAGCCCTATATGCCTCCGGTACAAATTACTGTTGTTTAATCTGCCAGAAGGGTGGATTGAACACAGGACCCTGCGGACAAAATGAACGGGCCAGGCTCATTTTACCACTAGACCATAGCTGAACAGCAGAAATGTCTTCTGGGAAACCTCATGATATGGGCTCGCCTAACAGGGACGTGTTGTATACGTGACAACAACCACGTCAACCTAACACCAAATAATACCACATTAGTGCGAGATATTCCAAATTCGGAAACGGTCACTATTTTCGGAATTTTCTGCTCTTTTCGAAAATATAATTTATTTTCCAAAATTATTACTCCTTTAGGGTATTATCCTACACGAAAGGGAGAGAAGTATAATTTTTCATTGCATTTTTATGGCCTTTTACTGGTCTCTGCCCTATTGACGGGGGTTTTAACTTTCTGGGAGCCCCTTGGCAGGGGGTATAGACCACTCGTAGTGGGCTGCCCAGAATCTTAATAATTAACTATTTGTTTAGTTCGTCTGAGGAGACCTCTATGGTCGAAACAATGCTGGCTTTGTCATGAACACCCAAGCTATACAACTATAATGTCTTCTAAGCGAGGACGAACGGAGCTGACAACGTCGCATTAGCGACAGAAGCTAAAACACGAAGAACCAAAACGCTACCAATGTCTTGAAGGAACTGCACATGTCTATGTGTACGGGAAACGATATCGGATAAGAGTTTTATTAGACTCTGGATCCAATATCTTTGTTATACACGAATATTTAATAAAGGAATTGAATATTCCTTTCAAGTCTCGTGAGGATCCGATACCCATTTTGGGTTTTACAGGAAACGAATTATCTACCGGAAGCGACTTCACCCTTCCCCTTTACCTGGAAATTAGAAAAAATAAACACTTATCAAAGATTGTGTGCGAAATCGCACCAACAGGAAATTATGGAATAATAAGTCCATTTGGGTGGTGGAATGATGAACATCCTATAACCGAAATTCAAGACTCAGAAAGCTGGAGGTTCGAAGCTCAGGGATGTCAGCTTCACCTCTTACCGGAGGATGAAGGTATATCAATCAAGTGGGATGAGCAAGTTCTGGAAGATCCAGAGGCAGTTGTTATTGGAAGAGTTGCAAGAGTAGGTGATGAGGAAGAAATAATCCTAGATACACTACCCGCACAATACCATAACTACAAAGACCTTTTCTGCCCATCAACGGCGGCGAAACTACCGGCTTATCAGACCTTCGATCATGCTATTGACCTCAAACCAGATTCCCAACCACCTTGGGGACCAATTTATCCCCTCTAAGAAAAGCAGTTAAAAGCACTGCGAACATATCTGGATGATATGTTAAGACAAGGAAAAATTTCCCCCAGCCAATCACCAGCCGGAGCACCAATACTTTTTGTCCCAAAAACGGATGGACGTCTTAGGTTGGTAGTTGACTACCGAGGACTAGACAAAGTCACTATCCATAACAATTATCCACTACCCCTTATAACGGAACTACGCGACCGTGTGGAAGGAGCCACTATTTTCACCAAGTTGGACCTGAAGGACGGTTACCACCTGATCTGCATACGAAAGGGTGATGAATGGAAAACAGCTTTTCGCACACGATACGACTTATATGAATATAATGTCATGCCATTTGGTCTGGTAAATGCACCAGCCACCTTCCAATCAATAATGACTATGATCCTGAAAGGCTTCCTTGATGAAGGAGTGGTGGTATACTTTGATGATATACTTATATACTCTAAATCTGAGGAGGATCATGTCATATTGGTTAGAAAAGTCTTAGAAAGACTGCGAGAATACAGAATGGCAATCTCGCTTAAGAAAAGCACCTTCCATGTCACATCAGTGGAGTTCCTGGGGTATATTGTGGCTGCTGATGGAGTTACTATGAGCGACAGAAAGGTGGAATCAATCAAGGCCTGGAAACCACCCACCTCGGTAAAAGAAATTCAAATATTTATGGGCTTCGCCAACTTCTACCGGTGGTTCATAAAGAATTACTCTGCACTATGCGTGCCAATAACTGATTTGCTTAAGGGTAACCCGAAGGATTTTTCTTGGGGTGAAAAGCAACAGCAAGCATTTGAGGAGCACAAACGTCGGTTTATCACAGCTCCGATACAATGTCATTTCCATCCAGACAGGGAAACAGTTGTGGAAACAGATGCCAGCGATAACGCTCTTGGATGTGTCCTTGCTCAATATTTGGACAAAAAACTACATCCTGTCGCTTTCCATTCTCGAAAATTGACACCTGCTGAACGCAATTATGATATTCATGACAAGGAATTGTTGGCGATATTAGTTGCGTTGGAAGAATGGCAACACTATCTTGCTGGGACCGATGAACTGTTCACCATATACACCGATCATCAAAACCTACAATATTTTCTCACAACAAAGGCCTGGTCGGCAAGACAAATTCGCAGGGCTCAGAAGCTCACTGATTTTAACTTTAAGATCATCTATCAACCGGGAACCAGAGTGGGCAAACCGGATGCTGTAAGCAAGCGGCCAGAATACAGCCCTGAGAATGGAGCTGAGCATGCCAAGCAGGCTATACTTCATTCTCATCACTATGAAAACCTGCAGAATAACGGAAACTTAGTTGTCTCAGTAATATAGGGAAAAGAAAACTCCGAACACCTCAGTCAGCGGTTGCCTCAAGAGGAACAGAATAATATGATAAGGATTAAAAGACTTCAACAGGAAGCAAGAATCCCGACTCGAGGTTCCAAGCTAGCCGCCGGTCATGACCTATACAGTACCGAAAACACCATAGTTCCTGCGAATGGGCAAGTGCTCATTGGGACAGGATTAGCTATCGGATTACCAATTTGAATATATGCACGTATTGCACCCCGTAGTGGATTAGCAGTCAATCATGGTATTTCCATTGGAGCCGGAGTAGTGGATGCGGACTATAGAGGAGAGGTTAAGATCCTCCTAGTCAACACTACTGACAATCCTTTTCAGGTACACACAGGGGACCGGATAGCCCAGATGATTGTGGAAAAGGTTGATGAGAGAGAACTTCATGAGGTTATGGAGTTAGATGAAACTGAACGAACAAGCCAAGGGTTTGGCAGTTCAGATATATGGTTGGAAGAAAACCAACCACAATTGTATTACCTATATTCTGACGGAAAGCACGAATATTTAGACTCAACGGACATTACCTCACACCCGATATGCACTAAAGGATAAATACTAATGTCGAATGTAATAATTGCAAAGTGCGAAGTCAAGAAATTTGATATAAAATTCTTGGAACGGGTAAGAGCAATGGCAAAGGAGGATCCAGATTGGCTAGACCGAAAGAAGGAACTGGAAAGTGTATGGAATGATGGCAAAGAAATGCCGAAACAATGGTCCCTAACAGATGGAATGCTCTACTACAAAGAACGCCTATATGTTCCTTAAAACGAACACCTGCAGACAGATATAGCACAAAGCTGTCACGACTCTAAGATCGCAGGACATTTCGGTCAAGAAAAGATTCTGGAAATTATCACAAGAGACTTTTACTGGAAAGGAATCGCGAACTGGACAAACGAATATGTACGATCCTGTACTGAGTGCCAAAAGGCTAAGGCACCTAGACATGCACGCTTTGGGCTGTTACAACCATTACAGGTCCCATTTGCTGCTTGGGCATCTACCTCGGTAGATTTTATCACACAACTTCCCAAATCAGCCTGATACACCCAGATCATGGTTGTAGTCGACTGATTCACTAAAATGGCACACTTTATTGGCTTAGAAGAAAACGCGACCGCAAAGGACGTTGCTGAAGCATTCATCAAAGAAGTTTGGAAACTTCATGGGTTACCAACAGAAATCATTTCCGACATGGACGCAAAGTTTGCAGGAGAATTTTGGGAATCATTATGCAAGACATTAAGCATCAAAAGAAAGGTGTCTACGGCTTACTATCCTCAAACTGATGGACAAACGGAAAGAGTCAACCAAGTGCTGGGAGGCTACCTTCGAATATTTGTTAACTAAGATCAGGATGACTGGTACCATCTACTGCCGTTAGCCGAGTATGCATATAACAACTCGGTAACAAACGCACATGGAATAAGCCCTTTCTTCGCAAATTATGGTTACCATCCTCAAACAGAATGGATGAAGGAGCGAGAAGCTCAGAATCCGGGAGCAACTATGTATGCTCACTGGATGAAAGCGATACATGAATAGGCAAAGGAATCCCTTGAGAAGACTCGTGAAGGGAAGAACAAGTACTATGACCGCAAAGCTCGTAGTCAACCAGACTTCAAAATTGGTGACTTGGTTATGCTAAACGCGAGGAATATCCACACCAAGCGACCGTCCAAGAAGTTAGCGCCAAAATTTTGTGGCCCGTTCAAAATCCTAGAGCAAAGAGGAAACCTTGCCTACAAATTGGAAATATCAGAGCAATGGAAAATCCATCCGGTATTCAATGTATCGCTACTCGAGCCATACTGAAAATCAGTTCAACCTGACCGAGAGCAACTACCCCTGGCACTGGAAGAGGTTGAAGGTGACCTTGAATGGGAAGTGGAAAAAATTATCAAGAGTGAAATAATCTCTTATGAGCGAAGATTCAGAGGACGTTCACGAACGATCCAAGAACTTGGATACTTTGTCAAGTGGAAAGGATGTTCCGAAGATGAGAACACCTGGGAACCACCAGAGCACTTAGAGCATGTTCAAGAATTGATTGAAGATTTTCACAGGGAAAATCCGGGAATGGCAAAGTTGGGCTAGGTAGTATCTACGGAAAGGTTTTTCCTGCTGTGGCTAAGTTATCGCAGAAGGTTTTTTAACCCTACCGGAAGGAGTACTAAAAAGAAGAATTGCTTCGTGACGAAGCTTAGGAAGGGGGAGCAGATGTTACACATATGGGATATGGTACTAGACTTTCAAGTCTAAAGATGTGATGGTATATAGCGCCAGGAGGTGACTATATTGACTACAACCCACACTGGCGAGAAGTAGGATCGTATTCAGAACTACTCAGCCTTGGTGAAAGATGACAGAGTAATTTATCCAAGTGGATCTATTACGTATCCTGCATTCTTCATAATCCGAATGCATCTGCACATGAGTGCATATATGCAGGAAAGACAGCCATCCAGACTGATCACCTGGTATTCTGTATGATGTTCGCAAATGGGCGGCATCAATTTGAACTTAGTTCATTTGGCAAAGAGATCGAAGGCTATCTACTGGTGGAGTGCTTAACACCCTCAGACAAATAGATAGTCCAGGGGATCATTTGCTGTAGTGGGGTCATACATCTTCGGGGTCAAACAGTGTTCGCACTGATTAGACCATGGCCCAAGTTTCCAAGGATACTTCTTTTATATGGCCAACCTAAGTACTGGGAAAAGTGTATAAATAGTTAGCAGTCCCCCATGGTTAAGGTATCATCAAGCAACGGAGAAGAGACCTTAACAATATATTCAGTTATTCAGTTATTCAGCCTTCGAGAATCCTTTTATCTTTTATCATACTTTTTACCGAGCTTTCCTGAGAGTTCTCTGATTTTCTCGATACGAGCATGGCCTAGTAAATTCCCCAGTACCGAATTGGCTACCGCGTAACAAAGATCCCTTCGCCGTTGCTTGATGATGGCTAAAGATCTGGAGGCACTTCAATATTAATATCCTGCCTCTGAGTGTTTGCGGACTACAACTGGTTTAGATATAAACAGGTATTTTCTTCCCAACCTTCGTCGCTTAAACCGAGAGCGAACCCGCTTTAACCATCAAACATTCTCTTCCCCCACCCAGCTAATTGTATGATCAGAGCTCCTAACTTCTCTGCGGGTGTAGACCGACTTAGTCTGAGTTGTCAACCTTCTTTCGTCTGTTTAAGATATGGTCGTCCAGTTTGGAACGTACCAATAACTTCTTAGAACTCCAAGGGGCATGCTTGGTTGTTGGCCAAATCTGCTTCGTGCAGTCTTATCCGGCTCAGCAGCTGGCTTTAAGGATGACTAGTGTTCACGATCGGGCCAATACCTTCTCGTCTTCACTGCCTCTCCTTATTAACTTGTTCTGATAGGTTCATTGACCTTATTGGCATCACAGGGGCATCGGCGAACTAGCGCTTTGTATCAGAGTAGCCTACTTCAATCGCGCATTCGTACCCATCTAGGACTACTCAGGCTCTCTTAACTTCACCTGGGTGTAACTCTGGGAGTTCTTAACGGAATCGCTTCATTCCACTTCCCAGACGTAGCCAGAGAGGCCCTCTCATAAACCCTACCGACAGCAGCCAGTCGGGAGGATGGCGACGACGTATATGGGGTTACAAGATGTGTTCCAATTTCTCGTTTTTCTTAGTAAACGAGCAACCGTATAAGATGCCAGTGTCGACTCCCTGGGCGTACACGGGGGCCGCAGTGGGGTAATTGCTTGTTGAGGTTCATATTCATGTAGTTCCTCCTGAAACAGTCTTGTAATCCTCTTGGGAGTCGTTTATGCCTAACACGAGCTCCTTCCTCTTTGCGGTTTTCTCCTGAATCGGTTTTCAAAGGTTACCCTCTCTTTAGGTACCCCATCAAAATAACAATAATAAAAATTAAACAAATAAAACCCAAACTTAAACAATTCTGAAATTTTCTAGTCCCTTGTTGAACTCGACTTGGTAGGGTGAAAAACCTAAGGCGTATGCTAAGCCACGCTAGGAAAACCTTTTCCTTGGCATTCAATATCTGTACGCTTTGGCATATCCGGATTCTCCCTACGCAATGCCTCCACCAATTCCTGTGCATGCTCTAAGTGGTCTGCTTGTTCACAAGTAATTTCATCTTCGGAATAGCTAGTCTACTTCTCAGAGTACCGTACCTCACCCATCGGTCTGTTCCGACCTCCCGTGTGCCAGGTATAAGAGATTATTTCACTCTTCAAGTTTCTTTCGATTTCCCATTCAAAATCTGAATCGATTTCTTCATGCTTGCAGGGAGGTTGTTCCCTTGCCGGTCGATAAGCTGTTCGATAGGGTTCCAACAATGATACCTGAAATATCGGATGGATCTTCCATCTTGGTGATATTTCTAGTTTGTAGGCACGTTCACCTCTTTTTTCCAATACCTTAAACGTGCCATACAGCTTTGGGCTAAGCTTCTTCGAGGGTCGATTGGTGCGTATGTTTTTTGCATTTAACATGACCAGGTCCCCGACCTTGATGTCTGGTTGCTGCTTAGCCTTGCGGTTGTAATATTTGCTCATATTATCCCGCAATTATTCCCACGCTTCTCTGGCCTGTTGGTGTATTGTTTGCATCCAGTCTGTTTATAGCTGGGCGCCTTGATTTTGGGCTTCACGTTCCTTCATCCATTCTGTTTGTGGATGGAATCCATAGTTTGCGTAGAAGGGTGACATGCCATCCGCGTTCGGTACCGAATTGTTGTAGGCATGCTCGGCTAGTGGTAACAGCTGGTACCAGTCCACTTGATCATAATTGACAAAGTTTCGTAGGTATCCTTCCAGTAGTTGGTTGGTCCTCTCCGTTTGTCCATCAGTTTGCGGGTTGTACGCAGTTGACATCTTTCCTTTTATCGCCAAGGCTTTGTATAGGGATTCCCAAAATTCTCCTGAAAACTTGGGATCTATGTTGGATAATATATCCGCTGGATCTCGATGTAGCTTCCAGCCTTCCCTCAAGAATACGTTTGCAACCTCCTTTGCAGTTGCATTACTTTCCATACCTATGAAGTGAGCCATCTTTGTAAATCTATCCACGACTACCATTATTTGTGTTCTTCCTTGTGATTCTGGTAGTTGTGTGATGAATTAGGTCAATATGGATGACCAGGCTGCACACGGGACTTCTAGAGTCTGCAGCAGCCTGAACCGCGCATGTGGTGGGGATTTATTATGTTGACATTCATCACATTACCGTACGTAGTCATTTATCCACGCTGTCTGCCCTCTCCAATAAAAGTCTCTTGTAACAATTTCTAGTGACTTCTCCTGTCCAAAGTGTCCAGCTACCTTAGAGTCAAAGTAACCTTTGGCTATAGTTGTCTGCAGGTCTTTGTTGTCGGGAATGTATAAGCGATTCTATTAGTATATCAGTCCTTCAGTTACTGCCCTGTGACTCGGTACTGGTTTGGCTTCTTTGGTTAACGTTTCTAATTCTTGCTTGCGTTCCTGCCAGTCTTGATCGTTCTGGCCGGCCTCTTTGATGGTTTTTAATAATGTCTGGTTATATTTCCTAATATCAACCTTGGACATTATAGCATTAGACATTAGGAGTATTCCTTTGTCTTGTCTTGCTTGATGCTCTGTTTCATCAAGAAACACATTTTCAGCCTGGTCCGCTTGCAAGTATGCAACCACTCTCTGGGTCTTTATTGAATCTGATCGTCTAGGTGAAACATCTGTTCTTCCAAATCTGCCTTTGCCCCTTGCAGTTTCTTCTAGTCTGTCAACTTCTATCGCTTCGGCCATGTGTATGTTATTAATGATCATTTGTGTCATTCGGTCCCCTTTGCGAACCTGGCAATCTTGGTTTCCATGGTTCATCATGATAACCCTGACTTCACCGCTGTAATCTGCATCGATTACTCCTCGGCCAATGCTGATCTCAAATTTGGCGGCCATTCCACTCTGTGGTACCAACCGTGCTTATGTTCCTTTTGGTAATCCGATGGAAATTCCAGTGTCCACCAAAATTTGTCCCTTGTCTGGAATGATAAAGTCCTCTAGTGTGTACAGGTCGTGTCCGGCTGGTAGTCAGGACCCTTTTGTAGGCATTCGTACTTTTGTTGTTAGCAATTTTATTCGCAAGAGATCAGTAGACTATGAGCCAATTGTTCTTTCCCCCCTTACTGGCTGATTTAAGTGCACCACTGTGATTTGGAAGTGAGAGGGCTTGAGTTTGACTGTTCGCTATCCGCAGCTTCCTCCTCTGGACAATACTCCGGCTGTCGGCTTAGTTCATTCGGCTTTCCGCCTCTTTTGCCGGGCCGGTAGAAAATCTTGAAATTGTATTTTGCCTGTTGCTGTGCCCATCGTATCTGCCATGGGTTCCATATCTTGTTGTAAGGAAGTTCTGTAGATTCTGGTGATGAGTGTAGACAGTCACTGGTTTTCTGTTCCGACCTGGTACTGTTTCCACTTTTTAAATGCTTCCAGAATCGCCAATAGTTCCTTATCATGGGGCTCATAATTTCGCTCTGCTGGGATCAGCTTCCGTGAGTGGAAAGCCACCGGATGTAGCTTTTTGTCCTTGAACTGTGAGAGGACACAGCCTAGCGCAAAATCACTAGCATCTGTTGCTACAATTATTTCTCTGTCAGGGTAAAAATGACTGAGTATAGGGGCGGAAATGAATCTTTTTTTAAGTTCTTCAAAAGCCCTGTCTTGTTCTGGCCCCCAGCTGACATTTCTGGGGTCGCCTTTCAATGTTTCGGTTATTGGTTTGCAGATTTTGGAGAGATCTTTAATGAAATGTCGGTAAAAATTGGCCAAGCAAATGAATATTTGCACCTCCTAAACCGACCTTGGTGCCTTCCAATTTTTTTTGCTTTCGACCTTTCTTACACTCATGGTGACTCCATCAATTGCCACAATATAACCCAAAAACTGCACTGTATTGACATGCAAAACTGACTTGGTGGTTGATACCACTAGATTATATTCTTCCAAGCATGAGAGTACCTTCTTGACTAAGTTGATGTGTTCTCTCTCTGTCTTGGAGTAAATTAGGATATCGTCTAGGTATACCACCACTCCATGGTGTAAAAATTCACGAAGAATTTTATTCATCATGGCATGGAATGTGGCAGGCATGTTCACCAGCACGAATGGAATTACTCTGTATTCAAAGTGGCCGCATTGGGTCCGGAATGCAGTTTTCCACTCATCTCCTTCCTTTATCCTTCGGAGGTGATAGCTATCTTTTAAGTCGAGCTTAGTGAATATTTAGGCCCCAGCCACCCGGTTGCTGAGCTCGCTCATTAGGGGTAGCGGGTATTTGTTGGCCACTGTCAGGTAATACAAATGTCGGTAGTCCACACATAGCCTCATTGAACCGTCAGGTTTAGGGACAACTAGAATTGGAGCCACTGCAGGAGATTTACTTTCCACGATTTTCTATTGATCCTGCATTTTCTGCAGGTATTTGCTAAGCAAATCCAGCTGGTGGGCTGACATAGGATATATCGGGCCCCATGGCGGTACCGTTCTGGGTATCAAGTCAATGGCGTAGTCAAACATTCTTCTTCCGGCTAGTTTCTCTGACGTTTCTGGCGGAAATACCCTCTTGAATTCATGGTATTCCTGAGGTATTCATAGGATCTTTTTTGACTCTGGAGTGGGTGCTATTTCGATTCTTCCAATATATCTTGCTGCTGGATTGTATGCCACGGTCTCATCCCATTCAAATGTCATGTCTTTGCCTTCATCATATACATGACTTTGGCATTTTTCCTCTTTAAAAGTCCATTTTTGCGCATCCTTGATGTGCCTTATAGGATGTTCTGTATGCCACCATCCAAATGGGATGATAAGGTCATATTTGCCAGCATTGGCAATTTTGCAAGAAATGTGAGATCGGTGAGCGTTGTTCCCGATCTCAAAGAGAATAGGATGTGTGTAGTGTTTTTCCCCATTTGCCGCAGTGGTTCCTTCAAAGGTGTAAATGTCCAAGCTATTTGTGCCTGTGTGGTATGGTAGGCGATGTTTATTAACCAGCTCTTGGTTAATTAGAAATATATTAGACCCTGAGTCTATTAGAACTCGAATTGGGATCCGTTATCCATTTGCTTCAGTGGTTGCCCTGCCTTCAGGGCATGAATAATAAGGCGGGGCAGGTGCTGCAGTTTTATTTCTTTTATTAGGGCCGCTAGGGGCCTGTGTAAGTCTTTTGTAGGACAGTTTCATTGTTGTGGTAACTTATGGTGTTTGTTACCATGCCCGCAGGGTTTCGGCTATTTAAGCCTCCTCAGACAAACTAAAATATCTGTCTTTGGTCTACTGGGCAGCCCACTAAGAGCGGTCTTTACCCCTTGCCGAAGGGTTCCCACACACCTGCCATTTGCCCGGCCTAACTGGAGCCGAACTCGTATCATTAGGTGGTGTTTAGGGGATTCTTCACGCATCGACTCGTTTACCCAATGAGTCTATCGTGCCTATCCTGTCCACAAAGCTGGAGTCCAGGTTTGGGACGGATTTATCCTGGTCCATTTAGTGTGTGGACTAGGTAGCTGTAGTTACACATTCTCTTCCACTTCATTTTTCTTGATGTCCAGAATCCTGTTCCGTGTCTCCAACTATTCCGTTGTCCAGCCGACCTGTAATATATTTTGTTCCGGGAAGGCTTCCCACGATCCAAGCTAGACTTATTTCCCCTTGTCATTCTTAAGAAGTCCCTAGTCAGCGGTGGTCTGTCTACTCTTCCTTGGATCTCTTGTACGGATTTAGGGCTTTAGAAGGATGCGGGTTTAGGTGACCGTCTTCCTTACTGAGGTTCGATATACATCAAATGTGGCGCTCAGCTTTCTTCTTTTTGAGTTTCAGGTTGCCAGAGTTAGTCCCAGATTACCACGAGCCGCCGTCCAAGTTAATCGCTTCTTGCTCGCCTGTAATTCTCAGGCCTGCGATACTCCCGTAGGTCTGGATTGCTTTTGGTAACTCTGGCTTTGGTTTTGAGTTTCCCGCAGAGAAGCGCGGAATACCTGCTTGTAGGACCTTGCAGAGGTCGAGCTGATTTGTTGATTTTGGTTTCGGTAAGGGGTCCATAACCGAGTACCCGGTCGCCCTCGCTGCTGGTGCCTGAAAACTCTTTTTAGGTCTCATCCATGTTATCCAGTTCCCAAATCCTTGGCTTGGTTAACCCTGGTCCTGGATTCTGGTTGCCACTTTGTTATCTGGGGTCGTCGATATTGGGGTTTGAAATTTCCCCTTTTCTGCCCTATAACCAATACTTGGCCCTGTTTCCTACAGAACTTCCAAGTATGGTTAGCCAACATGCAACGCGTGCATTGATTGGCTTTCTTTCGTTCTTCAATTTTGTCCTTAGGGATTCCTTTATGAGCTTTAACCCAATTTGTATGCTCAACCTTTCCTTCAGGGGGAGCTTTTTTCCCTTTCTCTGCTTGTTTTTTCAATTTGTAGGCAGCCTTTTCAGCTGCCATATATGTTTTTCGTTTCTTATTTCCAGCTGTGGTCTTGTTAGATTTTGATTCCTCTTCCTGTTTTCCTTTCTGGAAGTCACTTTTTCCCTGGTCCTTTTTCCTGAATAGCCCTTGTTGTTCCTTGAACGATTATTCTTCCTTAGTAACCCTGCGGACTGCTTTTATCCATTCGTTATTCAAGTCATGATTTACATGTGATAGCGTACGCATGGCTTCAATAGGAAGTTGCTGCTGAATTATAGTTCTCCAAGCGATACCGGATACTTCTGCCTCGATGTTGTGGTTTTCCATGGTAAGGAGATACTTCTCTATATCTCCTGTATACCGGACCTTCTCCATCTCCCCTAAGGCTTTTTGTGCGTTATGCCGTACTGAGAATTGTTTTGTAACTTCCGCTCGGAAGGTGATCCAGAAATCATAACTCTCATGTTTTGGGCATCCGAGGTCTGCAGTCATTTTCTTACGATATGTTATCGAGAAAGGTGCTACCTCGGTTCCTTCCATTCTTCCTAATGGATACTTGATACGTTCTTCCTTGTTTTCCCATTGCCATGGGTTTCTCCCAAAGTAGTCCTTGCAATTTAATGACAATACTCGCACATCCAGAGTAGGCTTATTTTCAAACTTGAATGGTGGATCCGCTTGCAGGTGGTTGGTCCTTGATAATGCCTGCCATAGTCGGTCGACCCAGGCATCTTTCTCAGATTCGAACTTTCGTCCTGCCAAGTCTCTCCGGGATGGTTCCCAACCTTTTTTGGATGTGCCACCTCCGTCTTCCGAATGGTTGTCATCGTCTCCAGGGTTAGGAGCATTTGCTGGTCGAGGTTGCGGTGGGTTTTTTTCCCCACTTACATTTCCATCTCCACGATCTACTCCCTTTCCTTTATCCCAGGTAGGGACAAAGCGGAATTCTTCGTTTCCGTCAGCCGTGGTATGTTATTCCAATCCCAGATTTTCCACTGGCTGTGGTGCTACTGTTGCCCACACACTAAGGGTGTTTCTTGCAACTTCTAGTTGCATCAGAGTCTCATTCATCTGTGTCAACATTCGGTTAAGTTGTTCGGATGCGGCATTATGCCTGACCATATAGGCTTCCCTTTCTGACCACTATTGTTCCAGCCACTGGTGCAGTTCACTTAACTCCTCATGGGTCCGTTCATATTCTTTTTGTGCGGCTACTTGTCTTTATAGGAGTTCCGCTTTTGCCTTGCCAACGCCTGTTCTAGTTGACGGTCTCGATCCAAGGACTCTTGTCCTTTTGCACCAATGTTAGTGTTAAGCTGGGTACTTACCGCCTCATGGTGTGTAGCCCGTTCTTCCTGCGCCCGCAACTTTGCTTCAAACCATTTGGTGGTTGTATCTTGAAGTGTGACGGTTTCAGTTGCTAACATATCAAGTCCAGAATTGACTTGTTTCAACTCTTTGCCAATAATTTGTTCCCCACGGGTTATCCGTTGGGCGTGGTGCTAGAGTTGGTTTGCCTGATCCTGGGCTTGACCAGAAAGTTCATGGTAGGCCAGATGTTGCATATCAACTGATTCCTGAAGGGTACGGTCAAAGTAGTTCATTGCCTGGCCTATGCGTTGTATTAATCTTTCCATAGCTGGATTTCTGGCATCAGGAGGACAGGGACTGCTTGATCGAGTTCCTGGGGCCGACCATCAAACTCCACTTGGCTGTGAAAGGTGGTGGAGTGCCAAAGGTAACCTGGAGTGGCCAGGTGCATGGTAGCTTCCAACCAGAGAGACTTCTTCTATATCCGACATGTCTTTGTCCGTGTCCACAGTCAATTGTCGGGCCATCTCCTTTTATTGGGACTCTGGATGTTTTCATAGTCTTCAAAGAGATGGGGTGAAGGAGGGGGAGGTAAAGCTGAAAGAACTGGAGGTTTCTTCTTCTTCAGTATCATAGTCTTGAATGGTTTCCACAGGAAGGTAGGACCGTAGAAGTGATCGTAGATTTGTTGGTAATGTGATTTGGTAGGGATGAGTAAGGGATCGGTGAACCAGGAGGGCTCCTGAGGTATATAGAATTGAATATCCAAAAGGGAGTTTTCAAGTATTTCTTCGAATAAGGAGATGTCTTTTGAGGTACGTGATTCGAGCAGAAGCTCGTTAAGGTGTGTGCAATCAGATATGAACTTGTATGATTCCTGAGGTATGACTTGGAGGTGTCCAGTAGTTATGTAAAGAGCCTTGGTAACAAGGACAAATTTCAATATACTGTTAAGGGCGGTCGATTCTAGGGGCAAGCGAATCGAACTAGGCTTAAATCTTTCTTCGTAAATGGAGATTGTCTAGGAAGGCTCATAGGTAAAGATTTTTGAATAAAAACTTATGATATTGATAAGACCCCTTCTCCGTTGATAGATGATGGCTAAAGCTCGGAAGGCACCGCGATATTTATATCCGGCGTCTGAGTCTTCGCGGACTACAACTGGTTTACATAGATATAGGTATTTTCTTCCCAACCTTTCTCGCTTAAATGGAGAGCAAACCCGCTTTAACACTGAAACTTTCTCTTCCCCCACACAGCTAATGGTATGATCAGAGCTCCCGACTTCTCTGCAGGTGTAGACCCACTTAGTCTGGGTTGTCAACCTTCTTTCGGCTGTTTAAGATATGGTCATCCAGTTTGGAAGGTACCAATAACTTCTTAGAACTCCAAGGGGCCAGCTTGGTTGTTGGCCGAATATGTTTCGTGCCGTCATATCCGGCTCTGCAGCTGGCTTTCAGGATGACTAGTTTTCACGATCGGGCCAATACCTTCTCGTCTTCACTGCCTCAGCCTATCAACTTATTATGATAGGTTTATTGACCTTATAGTCATCATGCGGGCGTTAGTGTACTCTGGGTGTGTATCGGAGTAGCCTACTTTAAGCATGGATTGGTACCCATCTAGGACTACCCGGACTCTCTTAACTTCAACTAGGTGTAACCCTGCGAGTTCTTTACAGAATCGCTTCATTCCACTTCCCAAACCTAGCCAGATAGGCCCTCTTATATACTCTGCGGACAGCATCCGGTCGGACGGACGGCGACGACTTATACTGGGTTACAAGATGTGTTCCAATTTCTCGTTTTTCTTAGTAAACGAGCAACTGCACAAGGTGCCAGTGTCGACTCCCAGGGCGAACGCCGGGGCCGCAGGGGGGTAATTGCCTGTAGAGGTTCAGATTTATATAGTTCCTTCTGAAAAAGTCTTGTAATCCTCTTGGGAGTCCTTTGTGCCTAACAGGGGGCAGTGGTGGAGACAAGGTGTGGAAGGAACTGTGCATGATATATGACAATTCCAATAAAGGTCTGAACATCCTTTTTCGATTTTGGTGTGGGCTAGTCTTGGATTGATCAAATTTTTTCAGGGTTTGCATGAATACCTTTCCCATTTATAACCTGTCCTAAGAGAGAGAGTTAGGTGGCGATGAATTTGTATTTAGCTGGCGACGCTTTGATATGGTGATGCTCCAGTCTTCCCTAGAGTGATCTGATGTATGAAATATGGTCCTAAACTGTTTCTGAGTAGATGGTAATGTATTTCTCATCGCTGTGGAGAACTCGAATTTGGAAATACCAGTTTGCAAGGTCTATGGTGGATCTGAACATTGCTCTGCCAACAGTTCTGAGTATCAGGGCTGGGTTGGGAATCGCTCTATGGTCCTTAGTAGTAATATCATTCCTGGGTGCAAGGTCTGCAAGCAGTCTGCTTTCGCCATTGGGTTTCAGCTTTGGCAATATGTTGACCGGGTTGTGTGCCTCGCTTGGGTAAATGATTACTTTGGCTTTCCAGTCTTCGATTCATGGTTTGTATACTGGCATGATCTTATCAGGATATGTGAAGAATCTCGAATAATGGTCCGAAATTGTGTCTTTCCGCTGGATGTGGTGGTTGACATTTCACAAGGATGGTAATTCCGCTGTTTTCTTGTCTGGGAATTCTGTAGGAAACTTGGAAATGAAGTCTTTGGCTCTGCTTCATTCATTGCTGAAAATCGTCCATGGGTTGCTTTCTACCAGTTCAAGGTGATTCCTTTGTCAGGGAAGGTGATTATAGATTTTCTGTAATATATTATTGCATGGTGTGCAGTAAGGTAAGGCATTCCTAGGATGATATCATAGTTGTCCCGGGAACAGACTAGGGCTTCAGAGATATCGCTACTTTCCCTGTCAATCTGTATGACAGGCTTTTGTAACATAGTTGATTGGTGAGCGTGATCCTTGAACTGCCATCTTCAGGTTGATAGGAGTCTCGAGGTCTCTGGTAGGGATTTGGTGAGTAGAGACAAAATTTCCTGATATAAAGTTGTCTCCTGTGGTTCCTGTATCGAATATAGCCTTTGCTTTGTGGCCATTGACTGTGATGTATGCTTCGAGGGCTTGGGATTGAGTTCCACTAGGTCCTAGATGGTTTGTGGTAACTGTGACTGATTCCTTTGCATTGGGATAGTCTTACTGGGGGTGGTATGGTCTTCGGACATTCTGCGGTCTCCTGGTTCCGCCAGGGCCTCCATTTCCTCGCTGCTGGGTGCTCCTATGCTTCTTCTTCTCAAAGCAGTTATCAGAGTAGTATCCATGTTTTTCACAATAGTAACAGTCATTGTCTCTCCTGCGCCGATCCTTCTCAGCCTGGGATACTCTTAGATGCTGAGAGGTATTGTTGGAGAATCTTGGTTGATTTCGCTAGGTGTTATTCTTGGAGCTTTTGGGTGCTTGTTGGAAAACTGCATTAGAGGTTGCATTTCCACTACGATTTCCATAGAGTCCTATAGAGTGGGCAATTGCATCTCGCTTTTCCGCTATCTCCACTAGCTGGTCAAAGGAGGTATCTGAAGTGATATGTGGTTTCACTTCATGCTGTAGTTTGATATCCATGGCATCTAGGAGTCTCTGCTTCGCAGAATAGTCCAAGATTGTTCCTGGGCGGAGGCTGTCTCTCAAGGTTCCAAGTCGGATTACAGTATCGGTAATCTGTGCTGTTTTTCCACCGGTAGTTTACTTGACTTGTAGCCACTGTTGATAGGTGGTATCAGTGGATGTATAAGGAAGGAAGTAGGCCTCAAATTTCTCTTTAAGTCCAGCAACTGTGTGGTATCCTTGGGAAGCTTCATATTGGGTAAATTTATCAAGGGCTTTCTCTCTGCAATAGGCTCCATAGTATTGCAGGGATTCAGGGAACATCGTCAGTTATACCAAAGCTGGCGATGTATCGATGACCTGTGTTGAACCAAGAGTTGATTCTCAATGGGTCTCAATCTTTTCGTTCTCCTCTGAATGTAAATAGTGCAGGCCATTTAGGATGATTATTTCCTTCTGGGGGGACTGACATGGCGATCGGTGAAGGGCTTGGATTACCTAGTGGACTTGGTGGACTAGGTGGTCTTGGTGGACTAGGTAAATCGTCTGGTACAGGGCTTGGTTCTCTGGGTTCTCTTGGTAGACAAGGTGGTCTAGGTGGCGAAGCTGGGAGTGCTGGTCCTGTAGCGTACTCTGGACCAGAATCTTATTCTGATTCTGAGCTTGGTTCTCTCTCGGATTGGACTTTTTGGTAGAGCTGATCTTGGACTTATTGTTGGACTTGTTCATGGTGTTGGACTTGGTCTGGAGCTTGGACTTGGGCGTGGTCTTGGGCTTGGTCTTGGTCTTGTTCTTCGCTGCTGCTGCTATCTAGTGAAGATAGTTCTGAGTCCTCAGATGGTGGAGCAGGTGGGTGTACTGGGGATTGACTTTGGGGTCCTGAGGAGGATGCTACCGATCCTCTAGTTAAGTGCCTTCTGGTATCTCTTGGAAGCGAAATGGTTGCTAGCTAGGGTGAGCTGGTCTCGCCAGGAGTCCGCTCAAGGCCTTACAGGAAACTGGGAGGTGTACTAGTACTGCAAGGTCAAGGGAGGCGAAGGGTCATTAGTACTCTGCCGAAGATCAAAGGTATACAAGAGTCTAGGTCAAAAAATGTAACCTACTCGCAAGTATCTTGTGAATCCCAAAGGGACTCTGAAGATACTATTAGGATAGGGGGAGAAGGATCGATGGATAGGTCTTCAATAGAGAAGGGAAAAGGTATGGAACTGATAGAGTGACCATTCAACTTGTAGGAGTAAAGATGATAGTCCTGTGAGGCTTGAGAGTCCGAATCCTTAAGGGATTGCAGGCTCTTTAAATTCAAAAGATTGTAACTAGGAAACCTAAACAAAAGCGCAAACATCCTGTCCAACAAGATGCTAACAGAGGAAGCATAACAAGGTAACCACATTCCGAGAACAGAGTTTTAAAAGCTACAGGATGGAGCTAACAAAACAAGCAAAGGAATCTAAATAGGAAGGAACAAGAGATCACTACTACTATACAAATCCAGTAGGCATAGCAGGAGGATAGCGATACCCAAATGGGTGGAAGGAAGGAGGGGTAGGGAGAAGCGAAACAAGGGAAGAATAACCAGTTTGGAAGTCATAACCAAGTAGGAAGGGACAACCAAATAGTAGCGCTTATCAGGTATAAGCTCAAATAGGTAATAACTAACACCAAGTAAGTAGTAAAAGTAGAAACATAGTAGGATTCCGTTACACGTACACTATCACATAAAAATCATGACTGGGATAGTGAGTGGATCAAGGCAGTTCGCACGGTTACCACAACAGAAGAATCGTTCAAGGAACAACAAGGGCTATTCAGAAAAAACGACAAGGGAAAAGTAACACCCAGAAAGGCAAGTACGAAGAGGAATCCAAATCTATCAAGACCAATACTGGAAATAAAAAACAGAAAAGCTATACGGCAGGTGGAAAGGCTGCCTATAAATTGAAAAAACAAGCCGAAAAAGAGAAAAAAGGCCTGGCTTAAGGAAAGGTTGAGCACACAAATTGGGTTGAAGCTCATAATGGAATCCATTAGGACAAAATTCAAGAGCGAAAGAAGGCCAATCAATGGACCCGCTGAACGTTGGCTAACTATTCTAGGAAGTTCTGCAGGAAACAGGCCCAGGTATCGGTAATAGGACAAAAAGGAGGAAATTTCAAACTACAATATCGACGACCCCTGTTAACAAGGGGGCAAACAGCACCCACAACCAGGGTAAACCAAGTCAACCAACCCAGGATTGGGGAACTGGATGACATGGATGAAAGCTAAAAATAGTTTTAGGGCACTGGCAGTGACGGCAACCGGGTACTGGGTTATGGACCCCTTACCGAAACCGATATCAACAAGGGGGCTTGACATCTGCAATGTCCTACAAGCAGGTATTCCGAGCTTCTCCGTGGGAATCTCAAAACCAAGTGAGAATCACGAAAAGCAATTCAAACCTACGGGAATATTGCAGACCTAAGAATGACTGGTGAGCAAGAAGCGATTAACTTGGACGGCGGCTCGTGGTAGTCCGCGACTAACTCTGGGAACCTGTAACTCAAAAGGAAGAAAGCGGAGTGCAATGTTTGATATATATTGGACCTCAGTACGGAAGACGGTTAAATACACCCGCATCCTTATAAAGGGCTAAATCCTTGCAAATGATCCAAGCAAGAGTGGACAGACAGCTTGTCTAGGGACTTCTTAAGAATGGTAAGGGGAAATCAGTCTAGCCTGGATCATGAGAAGCCTTCCAGGAACGAAATATATAATAGGATGGCTGGACAATGGAATAGTTGGAGAAACGGAACAGCATTCCTGACATTAAGAAAAATGAAGTAGGAAGAGAATGAGAAACTACAGCTACCTAGTCCACACGCTACATGGAGCGGGGTAAATGCGTCCTGAACCTGGACTCGGGCTTTGTGGACAGGATAGGCACGATAGACTCATGGGGTAATCAAGGCGATGCGCGAAGAATCCCTTGAACACACCCTCATGATACTAGTTCGGCTCCAGTTAGGCAGGGCAAATGGAAGGTGTATGTGAACCCTTCAGCAAGGGGTAAAGATTGATAGTAGTGGGCTGCCTAGAACACCAAAGACAGAGATTTTTGTTTGTCTGAGGAGGCTTAAATAGCCGAAACCATGTGGGCATGGTAACAATCACCTTAAGTTACCACAACAACGAAAATGTCATACAAAAGACCTGCAGTGGACCCTAGCTGCCTTAACAAAAGAAACAAAACAGAAGCTCCAGCCCTGCCTTAATATTCATGCCCAGAAGGCAGGGCGACCATTGAAGAAAATGGAGAATGGATCCAGATTTGTGTTCTTTAGACTCAGGGTCTAATATATTCCTAATTAACCAAGAACTGGTTAATAAAACATTGCCTACCATACCACACACCCACAAAATGCTTGGACATTTACACCTTTGAAGGAACCACAGCAGCAAATAGGGGAAAATACCAAACATATCCTATTCTTTTAGAGATCGGGAGCAATGCACACCGATCTCACATCTATTGCGAAATTGCCAATGTTGGCAAATATGACCTCATCATTGCATTTGAATGGTAGCATATAGAATATCCCATAAGACACATTGAGGATGCGCAAAAATGGACAATTAAAGACGAAAAATGCCAAAGTCATGCTAATGATGAAGTCATAGACCTGATATTTGAATGGGACGAGACCGTGGCCTAAGACCCAAAAGCACGATATATTGGAAGAATTGAAATAGCACCAACTCCAGAGTCAACAAAGACCCTGCAAATACCTCACGAATACCATGAATTCAAGAAGGTTTTTGCACAAGAAACGGTAGAGAAACTAGTGGGAAGAAGAACTTTTGACCACGCCATTGACTTGATACCCAGCGCAGTACCGCCAAGGGGCTCTAGATATCCTATGTCAGCCCACCAGCGGGATTTGCTTGGAAAATACCTGCAGAAAATGCTAGATGAAGTAAAAATCGTGGAGAGTAAATCTCCTGCTGGGGCTACATTTTTATTTGTCCCTAAACCTGACGGTTCAAGAAGGTAATATGTGGACTATCGACAGTTGAATAAGCTAACGTTGGCCAACAAATATCCGCTACCCCTAAGGAGCAAGTTCAGCGACCAGGTGGCTGGTGCCCAAATACTCACTAAACTCAAGTTAAAAGATAGCTATCACCTCTGAAGAATAAAGGAAGGAGATGTGTGGAAAATAGCATTCCGGACCCAATACGGTCACTTTGAATACAAAGTTATGCTATTCGGGCTGGTGAACTCGCTGGCCACATTCCAGGCCATGATGAATAAAATTCTTCGTGAAATTTTAGATCATGGAGGGGTAGTATACCTAGACGATATCCTAATTTACTCCAAGACAGAGAAAGAACACATCGTCTTGGTTAAGAAGGTACTCTCTCGCTTGAAGAATATGATCTAGCGGTATCAACCACCAAATCAGTTTTTCATGTCAAAACAGTGAAGTTTTTGGGTTATATGGTGGTAATTGATGAAGTCACCATGAGTGAAAGAAAGGTGGAGAGCATAAATAATTGGAAGGCACCAAGGTCTGTCCAGGAGGTGCAAATATTCTTTAGCTTTTCCAATTTTCACTGACGTTTCATTAAGGATTTCACCAAAATCTGCAAACCAATTACGGAAATGTTGAAGGGCGACCCAGAAAATTCAGACGGGGGCCGGAACAAGAAGGGGCATTTGAAGAACTTAAGAAAAGGTTCATCTCCGCCCCTATACTCTGTCATTTCTACCTTGACAGAGAAACAATTGTGGAAACAGATGTGAGCCTATTTGCTCTAGGATACATACTCTTACAGTTTAAAGACCTAAAGCTACATCCGGTGGCCTTCCACTCACGGAAGCTCAGCCCAGCAGAGCGAAATATTGAGATCCATGATAAGGAACCATTGGCGATTCTAGAAGCATTCAAAGAATGGAAACAGTAGTTAGTTGGAACAGAAATACCAGTAACTGTTAACATTGATTATCATAATCTACAGAATTTCCTTACTACTAAGGTATTGAATCCGCGGCAGATATGATAGGTTCAACCAGTGGCGAATTACAATTTTAAAATTGTCTATCGACCAGGAAAACAAGGAGGCAAGCAAGATGCTGTAACGACCCCTAGATCAGTTGGTATAGCTTACCGAACCTCAGCCCAGCCAGTGGTCCTACTAGGACGTGGACAGGAACGGTACCAGACACCTGCAAAGTGACATAGCAACCATAAGTACCTTTCATGAAGAAAGGGTACTTAGGTACCTAGTTAGATAGGATAACCCAGCAAGGCCGTGTAACCTTGGTTCACACTTAGGGAGGGTAACCCCGCTAGACAGGGTAACCCGGAGCTACAGTCAGGCAGGGTAACCCTCTTGAGTAGGGTAACCCGGAAGCATAGTTAGGCAGGGTAACCCTTTAGATAAGGTAACCCATCTCCTCATTTAGGCAGGGTAACCACCTAGGCAGGGTAACAGGGAGCCCTAGGAAAACATGGTAAGCAGTGTAGACGCCGCCGGGCGTGCTACATTCGCATAACCAGGTGTTTCTAGCTTGTGGGATCGCGTGTAACAAATAGGTCAGTTACGCGGAACCTTCAGGTGATGCAAAGAGGCGTTACACAGACTTCCGCAGCGATTTGCACCATGATAGGGCCCAGTTACCCTACCTTGGTGATTGCGGGTTATAGCGTGGACCTCATGTTACCCTCCCCTAACATTACGCGAGACGCGAAATCCTACTACAAGTACCCCAGGGTCGTTGGAGTGATTTTGGCGCATCCAACACCCCCTTGCAGCTCCCACGTTCGCCCCTTGCGACGGGTTGGAAAGGGTGACAGTTGGTAAAAGCCTAACAAAACTGAGAAATCGAAGGTGGCAGCGTAACCCCGTATACGTCACTGCCGTCCTTTCGACCAGATGCTGTCCGCAGGATATATATAGAGGTGGGCGACGGCCGACCCGGGCAAGTTGTTAGTATTGACATCAGATGGCCTTCCAAGGATACTCTAGGTGCCTATAATCCCTATGGGATGTAAGGGTGTACCCCGGAATAGCTATCTGAGAGTCGGGGATAAACGGAAGTTTGTCCGGATAAAACTCTACTACTTACACAACGATAGCCCAGGCGCTATACCATTACTGAGGGACGTTACAGGACTCTAAGAGGCATTCAGTCTTATCACGGCTAAGGTGATCCCTGAACGGTTGGCTATAGGTAGCGCCTATAGAGCCAACTCAGTAAAGACACTTACCAGGGGAGCTATGCAGTCACAAGAAAAGCTGCCAATAGGCCAAGTAGACACAGTTGACTCCAGTGCTTGCATAGACGGAAAAAGCCATAGGGCTACTGAGTCTCATACCTAGGTTTGGGTCCAAAGTCGGATTGTCAGTTGGCCATTGACAAGATGGCGATCTGCAAGGTTTTTCTCCCCTGCAGGTATAATCATAGTGCATTGCGGAAAACCTCTATGATTGAACAGACTCAACTTACCCAAGCGATCCACAGGCCCTGAAGTTAATTCCGGATTGGCCATGTGTCAGATGATCCCTGAGTGGAGAAGGGAGCTCTCTTAACGGTCGGAGTAGGGATGGGTGTCGTTGGCTTTATAAATTCTACTTAAGTAAATGCGAACGGTACTCTACTCTGATAACCAACTATCCTTTCGAGAAGACTTGAATTGAGTGAAGCTCTGGCTTAACGATATTAAGTTTTATCATTTGATTCAATTATTTTTATCTTTACCTTCTGTGAACTTTGCGTTGAGTCTTTTGGTGCGGTCGCAACCTTAGGATCCATCTTCCTATAGGGTGCCCCCGTTACAGTATATCGTTAAGCTCTTCGCTTAACTCTCTCCTGAGAATTGTTGCTCCTCGAGACCCCTTTCTGACATTTACGAGTACTGGTAACCTTGTCAGGAACAAGTAGCCCAGGGTGGAAAGTATTATGTCGGAAATGTCTCTTACGCGTTCACAAAGGACTACCGTCCCCCCCACTCCGGGTCCCCTCTTGGACTATGATGTTATCGCAGACCTAAGGGGCCTGGGTTGGGAGGCGGTTACGAAGTTGATTGAAGCGGCACCCATTGAGGTCCCTGAGGAATGTCAGACCATGGTGGTCCCCCATCCTAGGGCACTTATGGAATCCATCACCCACAATCCCTCTGTGATGGTACCTGAGGCGGTCCCTGAAGGGGTCACTTTTGAACGTTTTACCCACCAAGTCTTGGAGAATTACATCCTACATGAAGTAGGGCGTAGGTTTGTGGAAGCACAGTCCCAACTCGAATGCTTTGTGGAGGCAAAGCAGACCTATTTTCAAGATAAAATGGTCAACATGGCCACCGACTGGGTAAAGAAGGTCCTAGATGCCTATCGCCAGCAAGTCATGACAGCGCAAACGCTGAAGGGTCGCCCAAAGGCCCTCGAGTGGGCTGTGAGTCAAGGAATCAGCATTGATTCCGAAAAAGATGTGATTATGGAGTAAGCTCCTCCGCTTCCCCTTGTCCGCACACGACCGATCAGTTTTGCCCCGCACTTTGCGGACGCCATGGCAAATGTCACGTGGCAGGAGCATTTAACGCCACATGCCCGGGAAGCTTTGGGACTTGGCCTCACTCCAGGCACATCGCGGGTATCACCTTTCGCCCTCGCTGTTGAAGCCCACCTAGCCAGCCGATCTCCGAGCCCTTCTGGCTCAGGTACGGTGCGGAGGTCTTCACGCCTAGCAGGGGTAACAAAGGACAAGAGAGCTGCAAAACCTAAAACTACGACCGCCGTTGCAGCCCTTCCGGCTGAGCCATCAACGCCAACTATAGTTTTAGAAGCTGAGCGACCATATGCGGTGGCAGAGGCAACTCCCTTGCCAGCCACACCACAAAATCCGGTACCGCTTGTCCTTCCGACAGCACCGCCTGCTCCAGCCAAACCCACGGGCAGCGCCTGGAGGACTGGGTTTCCAGGGGTAGAAGCGCAGTCGGCTACGGCTTATTGTTCTCCTACTTGTAGGATCGTGGGAAGACCTGATGGGAATATTGCATTTCACCATAGCCCACCATGTACGAAAGGGACCGGTGAACCCATAATGCAAAATCCCAAAGGTCCGAAATTGAAAAAGACCCATGGTCGTTTTTGTGGTTTGGAAGACCATACGGATGTTGGAGCTTGTCCCCGCTTCCAACAGGTAGTTCAGAGGGGAGAGGATATGGTCCTTGCTGCTAAAGGTCCTCCATCCCCTGCACCTCCCACAAGACTGTTTCCCCTCTGGAAGCTTCTCTCCCAAAAGCTAGTCACGAAAGCTTGGAGGACCGCTTAAGCGGATATGAGGAACCATTGGGACTCCGCGGTGGAAACACTGCTGGAGATGGTGGTAGCAAACCACCAGGTGGGGGAAACGTCGGCGAAGCAGGAGAACCAGGTGATTCCGACTCCTCGAGCAGTAGTGACGAATCATCCTCCTCCCTCCCCTATCTCAGCTGATTTCTGGGCCGACGCAAGTCGCGCTGGAATGATGCTAAGAAGCGACGGTATGATGAGCGGTGTCAAGCCTTGACGGACTTTCTTCGAAAGTCCAACAAGAAATCCCATTCTCGGCAGAAGAAGCCCGAGAAATAGGGGATCAATGGGTTCAATGGAGACCCACTTGACACACAGCGATTCGTCCAGGATGTGGAGATTAGGTTTGACTATTATCGACACTGTAAGCTGTCTGATATGGATAAAGTCAGCCTGATCATCGCGCTTCTTGAAGGGGCCGCAAAGAAATGGTACAACAGCATCCATGTGCATATTAGCCAGGATGCCGCTCAACAGGCAGGAGTGAAGTTTAACCCAAGCAATGAGTTGCGCACTTGGGGAGGCTTCCGAAAACGCCTAGAGTCCAGTTTCGGCGGTCACTCAGATCGGGATCGTGCTCTTCGTGAGTGGAATAGTTTGGCTATGAAGCCAGGAAAGGTGGACCAATTTGTCGATGAACTCATTCACTTAGCCAGTGAGTTGCATTATCACGCGGTAGTAGTGAAGGACAAGGTCCGCATTGGCATGACCGCTGAATTGCGAAATGCTTGGGGTCTGAAAACTCCACACCCGCAAGCATACATCAATTACCTAAACCTACTTCGCAACACCGGCCATCAGCTGGAAGACGTTGCATCCTTCAACAGAACGGTTGTTAAGGAAAAGCCTACCACCCACGAACGAGGAGATGATAGGTCCACGGTCGCTAAGCGACAACGAAAGAAGGAGCGAGGCCCTGGGAACCGAAATCCCCGGCCTCAAGCGAGCACGGCCAACCCTTCCCGGGTTAAGAAATCAGACTATGAAATCAAACATCGGAATATTCCGACCACTCTGATTGACAAACGCCGTCGGTTAAAGCAATGTTCGCGGTGATGAACCGAGAGTCACTTTTTGAAACAGTGTACTGCTCCCGAACCCATAGTGCTATCAATCAAACCCTCACGCAAGCGGTCTGCTTCTGAGGCTGTGCATTTAGCACCAACAGTATCTAAACACCGTCGCATTGAGGCTCCACCCCCTGTTGTCAAAAGGGTTACCGAGGTCTGCGGCTCTCCTCCGATTTTGGAGGTTGACACCGATGGAAGTAATTATGTAAGCCCTTTAGGCACTGTCTGAGAAACCAGAAAGCTGACTACCACTCTTTGCATTAAGGCACAGAGGAAAAGGGTAGAAGGAAAGGGAAATTTGACTAGGTGAGTCCCCTCACCCTTACAAAAGAACAAGGCTGATCCGCCACTGTCAGGACAGGGTGGGATTACGGGTTTTCTTTGGTTAAGGTTTTGCGAGGGTTTATTTCTTATTTCCTTTGTTGTTTGCTTGGGGAAGACCGATAGAGATGGTCTGGTTTCATTGGTTTTTGTTTCACTTATGTATATCACTCAGGGAGGACTTGATTAAGTAATTGAACTTATTTACAAGTTTACCTAAGGAGGGTTAAATACCCGAAATCTCACTGGCGTGATAGTAAACACCCACACTTTATTATATACGAGATATACATTAAGACGCTTAAGCGAACAAAACCTGTTAGCGAAGAAAGACCCGCTAAGCGGCCGAGGCTAGTTGGCCCGCCGCCCCACACTAGGTCAATACACGTTAAACTCCGCTTCGACTGGAATATCAAGAAGCATAGAAATAGTAAGGAAGCCTTACTTTTGTTGGACAGTGGAGCTACGGGTGCCGTGCTAAGTAGCACGTGGGTAAAGAAAGCCCAATTACCATGTATCCGTCGGAAATATCCAACACCAATCTTTGATGCAAGTGGCAACCAGATTCCAGGGTCCGGGGAACATTACACCACTACGGTGAGAATGAAGATAGGCGACCATGTAAATGATATAAGGTTCGAACTTGCGGATATGCCGGACACCAAGGTAGACGGCTATCTTCCGATGTCGTGGTTGAAGGACCACAATCCCGATATTGACTGGGAAACTGGTATTCTGAAGTGGCGTTCAGAATATTGTAAGACCAACTGTCTTCTCCCTAAGCGACGAATGGAGTTCATTACCAGTGAAGAACTCCTAGCCGAGGACAGTAGTCAGGTATACCTTTTGGGTATGGCAATATATACTGGGGAAGATGGCAAGGACATTAGCGTCAGCCTACTACCAGATTATAGGGATTATGTAGATATTTTCAGTCAAGAAAATATAACTTCCCTTCCCCGTCATACTGAGTTTGATCACAGGATTGAACACGAGCCAGGGGACAAACCGCCATCGGGGCCCATATACCCCCTCTCAAAGCGAGAATTAGATGTACTATATGACTACATCCGGGAAATGGAGGAACAAGGAAAGATCCGGCGTTCTACGTCGTCCGCCGGAGCCCCTATCCTCTTTGTGCAGAAGCCAGATGGAACGCTTCGGTTATGTATCGACTATCGAGGACTCAATAAGATAACTATTAAGAACAAGTATCCTTTGCCTTTGAAGAATGAGCTACGAGATAGGCTCGGGAAAGCCACAGTGTTCACTAAGCTGGACCTAAAAAAGTAGCTATTATCTCATCCGGATGGCACCGGGTGAAGAATGGAAAACCGCCTTTAAGAGTCGT
>QFET01001895.1:0-18688 GCA_003316355.1 Tuber calosporum
GGGGGAGGGGTGGGGGTCAAGATAGCGGAGGAGATCTCATCTATGCGCTTAGTCAGGGTGGCAAGTCGGCTAACTACCTCATTTATTCCAAAGGGGCGGTGCACAGGAGGGGGATGATGGTGGCCTCCCCCTCCGAGAGGTTGTGGAGGAGGGAGTTGTCAAATGCTGGGAAGGATTCGCGGGATAGGCTAAACTGGGTGACTATAGCGTCCTGGAGGTTCTGGGTTGCAATCAAGTGGTCTAGGAGGTGTCCAGGGATGCTGGCACCAGAGGAGTGGGCTGAGTAGGGGGTTGTGCGGTGCTGGGTGCGCGAGGCTGACCTGGAGGGGCCAGGGGAGGCTGTTGCCATCACTGTTACACAGGAAATGGGGGAGTGTCGCTAAAGAGTGAGGCTTAAGCGAGGGGCAAGATTTGATGTGTTGTGGCTGTTGCCATACAAAAGGGCGAAGTTTTGTGCGGCTGAAAAGGGCAAGAATTTAAAGCGAGAGGAAAATAGAGGGCGCGGAGCGTGTTGGGTTGGATGAATATGACCAGGCCGTTGTTATAGTCCAGTATGGGGCGTGGCGCTAATCTCAGCCGCCAGGGTAGGAGTACTATTGCAATGACTAGTACTAGGTGGGTTTCCACTATTGCTCTTAGGCCAATACCTACATTGTATTGATAGCCAAACCCTATGGTTCCTATTGCACAAAGCCAATAGAGGAGGAGAGAGGTAAATAGGTAAAGTAATTGTATAGAAAAGAACTTAGATGGTTGTGTGAAGAGTCCTAGATACAGGCCGCCTTGAGTCCTTATATAGGCACTCTTCCCTTTAACCCTAACCCTGGTGACTCATACCTATGAGTAACATAACCTCAATGACTCATATTGAGTCATAGTATGAAATCCATCAGCTGACCCCTATGAGTCAACTGCACAACGTTCCAAATCCAATCATAACCTGTAAAACCAGTTATGTGCCCCAAAGTGGTCACATGCGCGAAACCCATGACTCGTAATGTGAGTCATGTGCGAAACTCATTACATCATATGACTCACAAGTGTGAGTCATGCACACAATCAACCAATAACAATATAAAAATGAGTTGCACTATTGTGCATCATATGAAACCCCATGACTCCTAATGAGTCATAGTGCGAAATATAACAACCTTATGACTCATAACTATGAGTCATGTGAAATCCTGCCTTGCTTAGTCACCAATCGTGACAAGTGAGGGCTGAAGAAGGGTCTAGTGCATGGGCGATGTTGAGGTAGTATCTTGATACACTGTTCATGGCAGAGGAGGGGGTCTTTATAGGGGTCTACTCTGTAGGGTCCTAGAGAATTTGGCCTTCTTCACCTGGCGTGTGTTCATAGATCATTGATAGTGCATCTGTAAGGACATTGTCTTTGCCAGGTCTGAATATGATATCGAAATCATAAGATTGCCGGAACATGCTCTAATTAATTTAGCTGTAAGGTAGGTTAGTTTGTTTCAGGAAAAAGGATAGTGCTGTGTTATCAGATACAACAGTGAACTTGGTTCCATATAGAATCGGATGGAATGCCTTAATGGCATCCAAAATCTGCAAAAGTTCTAATTCATGGACAGGGTAGTGCAGCTGACTTGTTGCAAACTTTCTGCTGTGGAATGAGGCTGGGTATACTTTCTCAGGGGAGGGTCCTAGGCGAACCCTTGCTCCTGATCCAACTTTAGAGGCGTCAGTAATGAGGTATGTTGGATCAGCTGATGTCTCATATGAGATGGGGCGGAGCGGGATTGTCTGCTTGGCCAGGCGCTTAACCTGTTTGAAGGCTTCCTTATGCAGGGGTAGCAATTCAAACAGATCTTGGGAAATTAAGTCTTAGAGGGGGGCAGTGGTGGAGGCAAGGTGTGGAAGGAACTGTGCATAATATTTCACAACTCCAATAAAGGTCTGAACATTTAATTTCAATTTTGGTATGGGCCAGTCTTGGATGGATCGAAGTTTTTCCGTGTTTTCATGAATTCCTCTCTTATCTATAATATATCCTAGGAGTGAGAGCTTGGTGGCGAAGAATTTACACTTGGGTGGCGATGCTTTGTTTTGGTGCTGCTTCAGTCTTCCCAAGACTGATATGATGTGCGAAATATGGTCCTCAACTTTTTATGAGTAGATTGTAATGTTATCCATGTATGCCTAAATGAATTTTCCAATAAATCTATCTAGGACAAACTCTATAACTCTCCTAGCTGTAGCAGGTGCATTGGCATCTCCTTGTAGCATCACTCTGCATGCAATGGATCCAACGGGTGCCTGGATGGTGTTGTATATCTCATCGCTGGGGAGAACTCGAATTTGGAAGTACCAGTTTGCTAGGTCCATAGTGGATTTGTACTTTGCTCTATCAACAGTTCCACGTATCATTGCTTGGTTGGAAATGGCTCCATGGTCCTTGATAGTAATACTATTCCTGGGTACAAGGTCTGCAAGCAATCTGATTTCGCCATTGGGTTTCAGCTTTGGGAATATGTTGACTGGGTTGTGTGCCTCGCTTGGGTAAATAATTCCTTTGGATTTCCTGTCTTGAATTAATGCTCTGTATGCAGGCATGATCTTGTCAGAGAATTGAAGAATCCTGGATTGTGGTCTGAAATTGTATCTTTCAGCTGGATGTGGTGGTTGACATCTCTCAAGGGTGGTAATTCCGCTGTTTTCTTGCCAGGGAATACTTTAGGAAACACGGAAATGAAGTCTGGGGCTTCTGCTTCATTACTTGCTGAAAATTGTGCATGGTTTGTTATCTAGTAGGTTAAGGTGATTCCCCTGACAGGGAAGGTGATAGCAGATTTTCCGGAATCTATTATAGCATGGTGTGCAGTGAGGTAAGGCATTTCTAGGAAGATATCATAGTTGTCACAGGAACAGACTAGGGCTTCAGAGATATCGCCGATTTCCTTGTCACTCATTATGACAGGCTTTGTAACATAGTTGATTGCTGAGAGTGATCCTTTAACTACCATCTTCAGGTTCATTGGAGTCTCGATGTCTCTGGTAGGGAATTGGTGGGTATTGACAAACTTTCCTGATATCAAGTTGTCTCCTGTGGGTCCTGTATCGAATAGTGCCTTTGCTTTATGGCCATTGACTGCGATGTATGCTGCGAGAGCTTGAGATTAAGTTGCACTAGGTCCTGCATGGTTTGTGGTAACTGTGACTGATTCCTCTGGATTGGGATTGTCTTCTTGGGTGTGGTATGTTCTCCCGACATTCTGGGGTCTCCTGGATCTGCCAGGACCTCCATTTCCTCGCTGCTGGGGGCTTCTATGCTTCTTCTTCTCAAAGCAGTTATCAGAGAAGTGTACATGTTTTCCACAATAGTAACAGTCAATGTCTCTTCTGTGCCAGTTCTTCTCAACCTGGGATACTCTTCGATACTGAGAGGTATTGTTGGAGAACCTTGGTTGATTTCGTTGGATGTTCTTCTGGGGGCGCTTGGGTGCTAGTTGGGAAACTGCATTAGAGGGTGTATTTCCTTGTCGATATTCATAGAGTCCTCTAGAGTTGGCAATGGCATCTCACTTTTCCGCTATCTCCACTAGCTGGTCATATGAGGTATCTGAAGTGATGTGTGGTTCGCTTCTTATTTGGGCTTTATATCCATGGCATCTAGGGGTCTCTGCTTCGCTGAATAGTCAGAAATTGTTCCTTGGGGGAGACTGTCTCTCAAGATTTCAAGTCTGATTACAGTGTCGGTAATCTGTGCTCTTTTTGCACTGGTAGTTTGCTTGACTTGTAGCCACTGTTAATAGATGGTATCTGTTGATGTGGAAGGAATGAAATAGGCCTTGAATTTCTGTTTGAGTCCAGTAACTGTGTGGTATCCTTATGATGCTTCAGATTGGGTGAATTTATCGAGGGCTTTCTCTCTGCAATAGGCTTCATAGTATTGCAGGGCTTCAGGGGCATCGTCAGTTATGCCAAAGCTGGCGATGTATCGACGGACTGTATTGAACAATGAGTTAATTCTCAATGGATCATGATCTTTTCCTTTTCCTGTAAATGTAAATAGTGCAGGCCATTAGGACTATTGTTTCCCTCTGGGGGGACTGACATGGCTATGGGTGCAGGGCTTGGGTTGCTTGGTGAACTTGGTGGACTAGGGAGTCTTGGTGGACTAAGTAAATCGTCTGGTGCAGGGCTTAGTTCTCCGGGTTCTCTTGGTAGACTAGGTTGTCTAGGGAGTGAAGCTGGGCGTGTTGGTCCTGGTGCGTACTCTGGACCGCAATCTGATACTAATTCTGAGCTTGGTTCTTTCCTGGATTGGACATCTTGGTAGTGATATTCTTGCACTTGTTCTTGGACTTGGGCTTGTTCTTGGGCTTGGTGTGGAACTTGGGGTTTGTTTTAGTCCTCTTCTTCACTGCTGCTGCTATCTACTGAAGATCGTTCTGAGTCCTCAGATTGTGGAGCAGGTGGTGGTACTAGCGCTTGACTTTGGGGTCTTAGGAAGGATGCTACCAATCCTCTAGTGACGTGCCTTCTGGTATCTCTTGGAAGCGAAATGGTTGCTAGCTAGGGTGAGCTGGTCTCGCCAGGAGTCCGCTCAAGGCCTTCTTGGAATCAGGGAGGTGTACTAGTACTGCAAGGTCAAGGTAGGCTCAAGGTGATCAGTCCTCTGCCGAAGATCAAAGGTATACTTGAATCTAGTTCAAAAAATGTAACCTACTTGCAAGTATCTCGAGAATCCCAAAGGGACTCTGAAGATACAATTAGGATAGGGGGAGAAGCATCAATGGATAGGTCTTCAAATTACAAGGTAAAACATATGGAATTAATAGAGTAACCATTCAACTTGTAGGATTAAAGATGATAGTCCTGTAAGGCTTGAGAGTTTAAATCCTTAAGGGATAGCAGGCTCTTTTAAATACAAAAGATTGTAGCTAGGAAAACTAAACAAAAGCACAAACATCCTGTCAAACAACATGCTATCAGAGGCAGCATAATAAGATAACCATAATCTGAAAACAGATGGTTAAAAGTGACAGGATAGAGCTAACAAAACAATTAATGGAATCCAAACAAGAAGGAACTTGAGATCGCTAATACTATGGAATTCCAGAAGGTATAGTAGGAGCATAGAGGTACCCAAATGGGTAGAAGCAAGGAGGGGTAGTGATAAGCGAAACAAGGAAAGAATAACCAGTTATGAAGTCATAACCAAGTAGGAAGGGACAACCAAATAGTAGCGCTTATCAGCTATAAACCCAAATAAGTAATAACATATATCAAGTCAGTAGTTATAGTAGAAAAATAGAAGGATTCCATTACTCTGTGTTAGCATGGCTGTTGGACAGGATGTTGGCACTTCAGTTTAGCTTTCCTAGCTACAATCTTTTGTATTTACAGAGTGTGCAATCCCTTTAAGATTCAGACTAAGAAAGCCTCATAGCACTATCATCATTAATACTACAAGTTTAACGGTCACTCTATTAGTTCCTTTACATTTTATTTTGTCTATAGAAGACCTATCCATCTACACAGTGCCCCCTATCCTTTTATTGTCTTAACAGTCCCTTTGGGATTCTCGAGATACTCGGGAGTAGGTTACAATTGTTGACCTTGACTCAAGTATACATTGATCTTCAGCAGAGGACTGATCACCCTTTGCCTACCTTGTCCCTGCAGTACTAGTAAACCCCCCCTGGTTCCAAAAAGGCCTTGTGCAGACTTCTGGCTAGACCAGCTTACTCTAGCTAGCAACCATTTCGCTTCCAAGACATCCTAGAAGGGACAACACTGGAAAATCAGTAGCATCCTCGTCAGGACCCCAAAGTCAAGTACTAGTACCTCTACCTACACCACCATCTGAGGATTCAAATCCATCTTTAGTCTATAGTAGTAGCACCCAAGAAGTGGACAAAGACAAATCCCAATCTCTACACCAAGTCCAAGACCAAGACCAAGACAAAGCTCAACTCCAAGAACAAGTCCCAGAACAGCTCCACAAACAAGTCCAATCCAAAAAAGAACTAAGCTCAGAATCAGCATCAGATTCTGGTCCAGAAGACACACCTGGACCAGCACCTCCAACTTCGCCATCTAGACTACCTAGTCTATCAAGAATACCAAGAGAACTAAACCCTACACTTGAGGATTTACCAAGTCCACCAAGTCCTCCTAGTCAACCAAGTCCACCAAGCAATCCAAGACATGCACCCATCAGCATGTCAGTCCCCCTAGAGGCAAATAATCGTCCTAAATGGCCTGCACCAATTACATTCCCAGGAGAAGGAAATGATCGATACCCATTGAGAATCAACTCCTTGTTCAATAAAGTCTGTCAACACATTGCCATCTTTGGCATAACTGATAATGCCTCCAAAGCCCAGCAATACTATGGAGCCTATTTCAGAGAGAAAGCCCTCGATAAATTCACCCAATATGAAGTATCCCTAGGAGATCACACAGTTGCTGGACCCCAACATAAATTTGAGGCCTACTTCCTTCTTTCTACATCTACTGATATCATCTATGAACAGTGGCTATAAATCAAACAAACTACCGGCGGAAAAACAACACAGATCACTGATACTGTAATCAGACTGGAAACCTGCAGAGAGAGTCTTCCCCCTGGAACAATTTTGGACTATTCAATGAAGCAGGGACTCCTAGATTCCATGGAGATCAAACTCAAGCGAGAGGTGAAACCACACATGACCTCAGACACCTCCTTTAATCAGTTGGTGAGATAGCGGAAAAGCGTGATGCAATTGCCCACTCTCTGGACTATATGGATATAGTCTAGGAAATGCATCCTCTAATGCAGGTTCCCATCAAGCACCCAAGTGCCCCTAGAATAGCACCCAGCGAAATCAAACAAGATTCTGCAACAACATCTCTTAGCATCCAAGAGTATGCCAGGCTGAGAAGGATCAGCACAGGAGAAATAATGACTGTTACTATTGTAGAAAACATGTACACTACTCCGATAACTACTTAGAGAAATAGAAGCATCGGAGCACCCAGCAGCGAGGAAATGGAGGCCCTGGCAAATCCAGGAGACCCCAGAATGTCAGGAGAAAATACCATACCCAGAAAGACGATCCCCATGGAAAGGAATCAGTCACAGTTACCACAAACTATGCAGGCCCTAGTGGAACTCAATCCCAAGCCCTCAAGCATACATCGCAGTCAATGGCCACAAAGCAAAGGCACTATTTGACACAGGTACTACAGGAGACAATTTGATATCACGAAAGTTTGTCAATACCCACCAAATCCCTACCCGAGACCTTGAGAATCCTATCAACCTGAAGATAATAGTTAAAGAATCACGCTCAGCAATCAACAATGTGGCAAAGCCTGTCATACAGAGTGACAAGTACTACCTCAACATCTCTGATGCCCTAGTCTCTTCCCTGGACAACTATGATATCTTCCTAGGAATGCTTTACAATACTGCACTCTATTCTGTAATAGATTGCGGAAAATCTATTATCACCCTCCCTGATAAAGGAATCACTTTGACCTGCAAGAAGGTAACTTATGCACAATTTTGAGCTATGAATATCGCAGATGCCCCTGATTTCATTTCCGAGAATCCTACAGTATTCCCTGGCCAAAAGACGGTGGAATTACCACCCTTAAGAGATGTCAACCACCACATTCCGCTGAAAGACACAATTTCGGACCATAATCCGACATTCTTCACATTCCCTGACAAGATCATGCCAGCTTACAGAGCACTAATTGAGGACTAGAAAGCAAAAGGAATAATTTACCAAAGCAAGTCACACAACCCAGGCAACATATTCTCAAAACTGAAACCTAATGGCAAAATCAGACTGCTTGCAGACCTTGTCCCCTGGAACGATATTATGATCAAGGACCATGGAGTGATTCCCAACCAAGCCTTGATACCCAGAACTGTTGCTAGAGCAAAGAGCAGATCCACCATTGACCGTGCAAATTGATACTTCCAAATTCGAGTTCTACCCTTTAATGAGAAATACAACACCATCAAGATACCCTTTGGATTCTTTGCATGCAAAGTTATACTGCAAGGAGATGCCAACGCCCCTGCTACAGCTATGAGAGTTATAGAGCTTGTCCTAGATGGATTTATGGGAAATTTCGTTTATGCATACATGGATGACATTACTATCTAAGTTACTCAGAAACAGTTCAGGACCATATTTCGCATATCAGTTCAGTCTTAGGAAGACTGAAGCAGTACAATATCATACACAATGCCTCCCACACCTTTCATCCACTACTGTCCCACTCACGGAACTAATTTCCCAATATCTTATTAAATTGCTACTCCAGTATGAGGAACCCTTCAAACCGGTTAAGCACCTGGCCAAGGATACAATTCCGCTCTGCCCCATCTCAGATGAGACATCAGCTGATCCAATATAGCTCATCACTGATGCCTGTAAGATTAGATCAGTAGTATAAGTTAGCCAAAGACCCTACACTGAGAAACCATACCCTGCTGCATTCCATAGCAGAAAGTTTGCTACAAGTCAGCTGCACTACACTGTCCATGAATTGGAACCTTTGCGATTGTGGATGCCATTGAGGCATTCCATCCGATTCTATATGGCACCAAGTTCACTGTTGTGTCTGATAACAAGGCACTATCCTTTTTCCCGATCCTGACTGACCTACCTTACCGCCAAACTAGATAGCACATGTTCCTGCAATATGATGATTTCTATATCATATACAGACCTGGTAAAGACAATGTCCTTGCAGATACACTATGAAGGATCTATGAAGACACCCTTGCTGAAGAAGACTAAATACTCGAAGATCCTAGAGAGAAGAAGGCTATAAAGACCCCCTCCTCTGCAATGAACAGTGTATCAAGACACTACCTAGACATCGCCCATGCTCAAGACCCATCTTCTGCCCTCACTCTTCCAGTACCCTCTCGCATTCTTGCTCCAGAACACTACTCCATGTGGAATTCACAAGATGGGACCAGCTCAAACTTCTCTAGCTCCCAAGAAGCGAGTCACTACTCAGAATCTTTTGACCAAGCTATAGACAAAGCCGCAGATACCTTAGAGCTTGCAACCAATACCATTCAAGGTTGTGAAATCTTCTAGACCTCCTCCGATCTCAGCCACCCTCAAGAGCTATGCTAAGCCAGTGTACTTTTAGACCGAGCTAAAGCTCCATTGTCTGGCCTGTAGGGAGAATTAACAACACTCCATAAGAGATCGATTAACCACAACATCCAGATGCGATCACCAACTGCTTTAAACGAATTCCTGCTTCTATCACCCAATTGGCATCCCTGGCAGTCACCACCTACTGAAATATTGGCCCCAGCAGGACGCCTACTGAACCTGACCCTCAGCCCACACCTTTCCCTCCTCGATCCGCAGTCAATTTACTGGACCGATTTCTGGAGTCTAATAGAGACAGAGCCATGGACCGGACTGCCTGGGTCAGGGACGAGTGCTAACCCTACATAGATGAATAGAATACAGGATACTTTCCCTCAGGATCTCGCGATATTCCTGGACCCTTGCCTCCCTACTCTTCCTTCAACATTGTCTCCCCTCATCATCCCAAGCCCGAGCATAGCACAGATGGGCTGTTCCTCCTCCCCTCTACGATAATGATAGCTAACCAGTCTATCATACAGTTATTGATAAGGGAAAAGAAAGAGCAATACTGGATATCGACCAAGGATGGGATCTACCTACCCTAGATGCACCTGTCGATTATGAGGATTGCCTCTTTGATCAGCCCTCTTCACAGCTTGACCTTCGCGCTTTTCAGCTTACCAACTACATGAAAGGAAAGTGGTATTCCAGTATTCGAAATGCTACCCTGAATCACTCTATCCTTGAGATAGTTACCAAGGCTATCAACAACCTGGACTAGCTCGTATATGATGGAGGTCTTGTCAGAAAGGGGAAGGATGACAGTAGAAATTGTCCTTATCTCCTCAATGAAGCAAGATATGAAGGTGCTAACATCATAAGCGAAATTGTACATATTGCCCATAAAAAAATGGCACATATAGGTTGGCAGAATTATTTTGAATATGCTTCAAGATACTTTTAATGGCTCTCCATGAGGAACGATTTTAAAGTCTATGTCCGCAGATGCCACCTATGCCAGCTCATCAAGCAACTGACCACAGTCCATGAAGTATCACTCATCCCGCTCCCTGTCCCTAGATAGCCATTCCCATCGCTTGCAATTGATTTTGCAGGACCCTTCCCTAGCGATTCCAAGCATGAACTCATCATGGTAGTCTTGGATCGATTCAGAGGCTTTATCTACCTCATAACAGTCTCCTAGAATATTACAGCTGTCGAAACATCACACACTCTCATGTAACGAGTCTTCTCCATTCATAGTTCCCTACCTCCTTAGTCTCTGACGAACACCTGAAGCTTGCCTCACGCATTTGGATACAGTTTATAGCGAATATTAATGTTGATCTCAACATGGCTACAGCTTACCATCACCAGACCAATAGATAGACTGAGTGGAGAATCAGAACTGTTCTGCAATGCTTTAGGAAATATGTTAACCCTTAAGGAACCAAGTGGGTTCGCCACCTACCTCATGTCCATACTGAGATCTATACAGCTCCCAGCGAAAGCACAGAACCCCACCCCTTCAAAATCACCTTTGGCAGACTACCAAACCTCCTCTCCTGTGTCAGAGTTATTCCCACTTCAGTACCAGTAGCAGACGAGATTGCTTCACAGATTATAAAGAACCAGCAATGTGCCAAAGATGCACTCAAGAAGGCCAGAGCACACCAAACTACCTCCAGCGAAAACAGAAGAAAGGATGGACCCCCAATCATCCCTAACTAAACTGAAGTTATCTTCCAGTTAGCACTCAATGTCCATAAGGTTTGACAAAAGCACTGGCTAGTTGGACCATAGTTAGGACCATTCTCTGTCAGCGAAGGACCTGACAGATACTATGACAACAAACTCATACTTCCCCCAGTGATGTCAGGAATCCATCCTTAGATCTATCACAACCATCTTTGCATTTACCTAAGACCCAACCCCTTCGCCTTACCATGAACACCTAAACCCATATCCAAAGAGCCTGTCACCATTCGATGCCAGTGCACAAGAGTAATGGGAAATTGAAAAGATATTAAAAGATCGTATTTATTGCAGAAAAAGATAGTTCTTGATCTATTGGAAAGGCTATACCGAAATCGAAGCAACATCGGAACCCCTCTACAACCTAGAATGCGCCAGCACCCTCATCTGATCCTACTGGTTCTATACCTACCCTGAATCTATACCTTTCAGACTCCCTTGGTCACATGGTGAGACCTTTTCTGCCTGGACACTTGAGAAACCCGACTATTCCTCCCTCTTACAAGACCCTGGCCACAACAGATTTTGGAAACCTCTCTAAGACTCAGACTACTCAGAATCCGATACCAGCACCACACTCCCCAACATGGATGAATCTGAGATGGAAGGCTAACTGCTTCATGGTATTGTCTTCCCTACTATGGGGGTAACAAAGGTGTAAGGTCCTGACACCGGTAATGGATATATGTCTCTTAATTAAGGTGTATGTTTTGAAATTGAGTGAAATGCTCCCAAGGCCGGTTGGTCATTAAGCCCTTTAGGATATGCCTGATTATTTTGTTTCTTTTATTTTTTTTAAAGGAAATGTAACGTACTCCTACTCTGTTTCTACTATTACTAATAACTTGATGTTGATTATTACTTATTTGGGTTTATACCTGATAAGCGCTACTATTTAGTTGTCCTTTCCTACTTGGTTATAACTTCCTAACTGGATATTCCTTCCTTGTTTCACCTATTATTATCCCTTCCTTGCTTCGACACATTTGGGTATCGCTATCCTCATCCTATACCTACTGGATTCATTTAGTATTAACGATCTCTTGTTCCTTCTTGTTTGGATTCCATTACTGTTCTGTTAGCTTCAACCTGTCGCTTTTAACTGTCTGTGTTCGGAATATGCTTACCTTATTATATTGCCTCTGTTAGCATAGCTGTTGGATAGGATGTTTGCATTTCTGTTTAGTTTTTCTAGCTACAATCTTTTGTATTTAAAGAGCCTGCAATCCCTTAAGGATTCAGACTAAAAAAGCCTCCCAGGACTACCATCTTTAATACAAGAAGTTGAACATTCGCTCTATTAGTTCCATTACCTTTTACCTTGTCTATTGAAGACCTATCTATTGTTACTTCTCCCCCTATCCTTATAGTATCTTCAGAGTCCCTTTGGGATTCTCGAGATTCTTGGCAGTAGGTTACAGTTGAAAGACTTAGGCCGTGCATGTGTCGTGAGAAAGAGAGAATTGTCAGGAAAGCATGTTAAGAATAAAGCTATAATGTAATGATTTCTCATAAACTAATAACTGAATATATTGCTAAGGTCTCTTCTCCGTCCCTTAATTATCCCTTAACTATAGGGTACAGCTAGCTATTTATGCAATTCTCCAGGTACTTATGTTAGCCATATATATAAAGTATCCTTAGACCCCTGGGCCATGGTCTGATAAAGTGGAAACCCCATTTGACCCTGAAAATGTATGCCCTGTTTGGTCAAATGAACCCAAGAACTAATTAGTAGTCTAAGTTATCTAGCACTCCACTAGTACATACCCTTCAATCAATTTGCCAAATGAACTAAGTTTAAGTTGATGTAGCTCCTTTGCTAACATCTTAAAGAAGACCAGTTGTTCAGTCTGGATGGCAGTATTTCTTGCATATATGCCTGTAGGTGAATATGTATCCAGATTATCAAGAGTCTTAGTCCTCCTTCTGTAGAGTCTAGATTCGTTCACCTGTGCTGAGCAGCTCTGCTATTGACACTACTTGTTTCCTGCATGGGTTGTAGTCATATAGTAACCTCCCAGCTCAATATACTATCATATCATATAATTTGTATCATTTCCCACATGGGTAACACAGCCAAGAAGTAGTGTCTATAGCAGAGCTGCTCAGCCCTGCTGAAAGATCTAGACTCTACATAAGGATGACTAGTAAGACTCTTGATAATCTGGAAACATATGCACCTGAGTGTATATTTGCAAGAAAGACAGCCATCCAGACTGATCAACTGGTATTGCTTTGAATGATGGCAAATGGGTTATATCAATTTGAACTTAATTCATTTGGCAAATGGATGGTAGACTATCTACTGGTGGATTGCTAGACACCCTCAGAATACTAGATAGTGTGGGGGATCATTTGACATAGTGGGGCATACATCTTGAGGCTCTAACAGGGTTTCCACTTTCTATGACCATGGCTTAGATAACTAAGGATACTTCATATAAATGGCTAACATAAGTACTGGAATAATTATATAAATATCTAGCTGTCCTCTTTAGTTACAGAACACCCTCCGCGCCCACTATTTTCCTCGCACTTGAAATTCTTAGCCTTTTTGGCTGATCAAAACTACGTTTTTTTGTGTGGCAATGGCCACCATACACCAAAGCTTGCCCCTCGCTTAAGCTTCACCCTTTAGCGACACAGCCCCATTTCGTGTATAACAGTGATGGCCACAGCTACCGCTGGCCCCTCCAGGTCAGTCTTGTGTACCCCGCACTGCACAACCCCCTACTCAGCCTACTCCTCCCGCGCCAGCACCCCTTGACCCCTTCCCTAACTACCTGATCGCAACCCAGAACCTCCTGGACACTATAGTCAACCAGTTTAGCCTCTCCTGTGAATCCTTCCCTGTGTTTGACAATTACCTCCTCCACAACCTCTCCGATAGGGAGGCCACCATCATCCCAGTCCTGTGCACCGCACTCTCCAGAATAAATGAGGTAGTTAGCTGACTTGCTACACCGACCACGTGCGTAGATAAGATAACCTCCGCTATCTCGGCCCCCGCTCCTCCCTCCACTCCAGCCCCTCCCGTTATTGCAGTCCTGGAGGCCACAGTCAGGGACCTTTCCCTTCGCATTACAGCAGGAGCCACTGCCAGGCAACCCCCTCCTCCTCCCCTGGTACCCCCTCGTCCCCCTCCGGCTCGACCTAGGTCTCTCCCCAACACTGAACTCCAACCTGCAGAAGAGGCAAATCAAGGCCCAGACCCAGACCTACCCTTCTATGATACTGTTGAAAAACAGTTGTGTGGCAACCCTGCCGCATATGCCATCCACCACCTACGCTCCTAGGAAGCCCATAAGTACAGAGCGGGCAAATACCCTCCCCTAACTGAGTTTCGCTCACCACCCTCATCCTCCGACACCCGACCCACAAGCACCCAGTCCCGTCCGGTTAACAAGTCTTATGCAGGTGTTGCAGCAGGTTCGTCCTCTGTACCAGGTACCAAAAACAAAGTGAAGAACCCAACCACAGCGATACAAGTCGCGGCGTCCAATGACAGCAGCCCTCAGTCTTGAGGCCTGTCACCGTTGATCTCCGCCGAGCAGAGATCTTCTCCCCTAGTACCTCACCCGCACCTCATGCAGATGTTGACCTGATGGTAGCCACCGCCCCCCCCTGATGGCTGCCGCCTTTAGGTAGGCCAACTGCCCTTTTCCGCTCTCCTTCTCCGTACGTGTCAATCCTCAAGGATCTCACACCCTCTTTGGCACCGACCCATACACACCCTCCACTGTATATTCACCCTACTATGAAGCCATGACTAACCGTCTTAACCAAGCTTTTCCAATATGAAACAACCCTTACCGCCCCTTCCACCCCACCCCAAACGAGGTCCAATTGGCCATCGACAGCCTACCTATAGCCAACCTTCCGGAGGACCAGGCTGACCTCTTCCCTGCCAGCTCTCAGTCAGTTCGCAATGCAACTGACGTCATCTTCTACTCTACACGCTTTCCTCAAACTGACCCTGACATTCGAGCCACAAAGACAACTATATCTGTAGTAGTCACCGTGGCCCCTAATGATGTTATCAGGGTTGGCTCCCCCATCTGTGTCTTCTCCCGTCAGTGCAAAGTCGAAAAGGCCATCTCCTCAGGGAAGTTTATGAAATACTGGAAGTGTTAGCTCTACGGCTACCCCTCCTCTATGTGCAAAGCCACCACCCCCACCTGCCCCCATAGTGCTCTAGCACATACACGAGCGGCCCACCGCTGCCCCAACCCCACATGTCCTAAGGGCAGGAACACTAAGTCTGTTGCTGGATGTTGTCCCGCCTCCCCCCTCATGGGCTCTAATTGTGCAGGACCCCATCCAGCCACAGACCGTTCCTGCCCATCCCGGTCCCTCCCCCCCACTGATGATGACGTCCCCTCTGAGCCTGATGGTGCACAAGGTCCTGATGATGTCATGGACCAGGATGCACCCACCCTACCCGAATGTCCCAGGACTCCCTCCCCTACTACTGCCACCATGGATCTTACAACCCCAGATAGCAAGTCCCACCAACTGGCACTACAGCTGACCCTCGCCCCAAATCTGTTGGACGAGTCCCCACCTGGCTCTCCAGTTCTCCCCTCCCAGAAGGCCCATCAGGCTTCCCTCGCCAATGAGTCCCACACTGAACCATGCTTCCATGACGCAGGCGCCAGGCACTATCCTCACACTCATTCAGCACCACTGCCTTGAGAGCTGGAATGTGTTTCTATCCCTATTCAATCGCCTCAAGGCTATGCCCACCCCTCCACACTTGGTCGCCCTCGAGGATCCTCCAGTCTTCAAGGCGCGACTACCAATATTTTCCTCTTATAAAGCTCTTTCCCCAACTACTACTAATGGTACCAAACCTACTGTTGCCGTGTATGCTCTCCTAGATTTCATGGAGGTTTTTGCACTACTACCAGTTTTTTTCGACCTGCTGGACTTTATGGTAATTGATATTCACCCCTCCTCAGGCCTGTTTAATTGAGCTCTGCGGGTTTTCCATGTTTACAATACATACTCCAACACCGGGAGCTCATCCCACTACCGTACGATCAGCCCACCTTCCTTTTTTTGTGAACACACTTTCCCCACCCTCCTGGTTGGGGATCTGAACCTCCATCATCCTCTTTCCGACCCTCTAAGGGTCCTCTCTGATACTGAATTTAATCTTTCTTCCCTATACTTTCACCTGGCCTCTGAACTAGGCTACTCACTTTTAAACACACCAGGTGTATTTACTAGGTTCTCCTTCGATGGGACATCCAGACCTGGAGTCTTAGACCTTGCCTTCGCAAATCCCTACCTTGTCCCCTTTGTTAGCTCATGGGGTGTGACCATCCCACTAAGTGGCTCTGACCATGTCCCAATCACAATGGTCCTTGCCACACCTTTCCTACGCCAGCCTTATTCAAATTATGTGTATTGGCACGATCTTATAGCATGAGTACGAAAATACAATACAGTATTAAGAGTATACTATGTGCACGCTTGTGTGAGGATTATTGTAATATGATAGTAGATTGGTAGTAGTTCTTGTCCTTAATTAACTAAAACAAAGTAGGTGGCAATAAGCTATTTATACAGGTGTGTGTCCTCCTTGTACTCAGTAACAAAATAGGGAAAACATTGTAAGAAACATAAGTGCGAATATGTTTGACCCTGAAAAACTACCAAGTAAATCCCAATAAAATATGCGTAATCTGAAGTGGTGTGCGCGAAATAAACGGAAAGATAACCCATGATACATGAGTGGTAAAAGGTTACGATACATCGAAAGATAACCGAGAAATCCCGCACATAACATAAGAAATAGACGCATTAATTCTCAAATATTATCATGAAATATAACCAAGAATATAATATACCCTAGCTATAGTAATGTCCGGAGTTTCTCTGAATAAACTAAAAATAACCAAACAGAGACATAAACAATATTACTATAGGAAATATACATATGAAACGAATTGAAGAATTTCAACACTTCCCCTCATTATCTACAGCACAACAATCGCATCATCCGTTCATGTGCCGGTTGCACAAGTACCTTGGTACAAATGTCGGCAAGGTTTTCTGATGACGCACCCTTCAGGAGTGTGAAAGAACCGTTATCGATCTCTTCTCGTACTTTGTGAAAATGGATATCGATATGGTTTGTTCGTTCATTAAGTGGATGGTTGGTTGCCTGAATATTTACGTTGGTATTGTCGGCATGTAAAGCGATCGGTGTTGTAAGGCGGATGTTAGTGAGACCTTTGATGTACCATTGGATTTGCCTTGCTACTAGGGACATAGCTACATATTCCGCTTCCGTAGTAGATGTTGCAACTGACGCTTGCTTCTTGGACCGCCAGGATATACAGGCATTGTTAAAGAGAATAACTTACCCTGAGAAGGAGCGGCGGGTATCGAGACAGGCTGCAAAGTCCGCATCCACATAGGTGTTCATAGAGTTTGTAGTTGTACAAGGGTAGAAGAGTTCAATGTCTTTTGAAGCGTGAATGTACCGAAGGACGTTTTAGCGGCATTGAGGTGGATTTCGGTCAGGTAGCAAGAAAATTATGAGAGAAAGGATATTGTATACGCTAGATCGGGTCTGGTACCAGTTGTCAGGTATATAAGTAATCATATTATGGATTGTTATATTGACATGTCCGGTATCTGTTCATCCACTGTCCCTTTCCGTAGTTGAACGGCTTGGGGTAAGGGGGTAGAGACTGGCCGTGAGTTTTCCATTCCATATCGCTCGAGGACTGACTTGATGTATTCTTGCTGGGTAAGATGTATCCCGTCTGTTGTATAGGTGATGTGTAGGCCAAGTAGGCAAGTAGCTTCCCCTAAGTCTGTGATCTCAAATGCCGTTTTCAGGTCTTCTATGAGTGAAGTAGCTATGAGAGTGTTGACTGAGTATATAGCGATGTTGTCAACGTAAACCGATTGGTATATGTCGTGTTTACCGTGAACAAACATGCATGGGTCAAGGGCGGATTTCGCAATACCTTTAGATGTTAAGTATCTAGCGAGGAGAGGTTACCATTGGTTCACAGATTGCTTAAGTCCATAGAGACATCAGTTAAGTCGCCATACTTTGTCTCCATTACCGAACCCAGGTAACGGTCGCATGTAGACTTCTTCTTTCAGCTCACCATAAAGGAGTGCGGATTTGACATCGAATTGCCGTTGTCACCCTTTGTTTTTAGCACATATTGCAACAAGGAAGCAGAGTGATTCGTATCGGATTACTGGAGCGAAAGTATCCTCAAAGTGAAAACCCGGTACTTGTGAGAATCCTTTGGCAACAGCCCTTGCACGGTACCTTTACAAGGTACCTTCAGCATTTCGCTTAGTCTTAAAGACCCATTTACTGTCAATAATCTTGCGTCCTGTAGGTTTATCTACTTCATCAAAAGTACCACTTTTCTCACGTGCCTTTATTTCTTTGTCCATTGCGTGGGTCCATTGTTCCTTAAGCGAGCTGTTCACGGCTTGGGTATAGGTCCTGGGATCCTCGTCACATGGTAAAGTGACATTTCTGCCAAAGTATTGTGGTGGGCGAATGGTTCTGCCAGATCTGGTCCTTATCTCAGGAGGGTTTTCTGGTTGTACTTCCTGTATAGGAGGTTCCGGTGTTTCTTCCAGAGTTTAGGGACCGTTGTTACGATCCTATGCGGTAAGCTGGTTTTGCAACCGGTAACTACTTCTCTTGGGTTGGATGAATATGACCGGGCCGTTGTTATAGTCCAGTATGGGGCGGGGCGCTAATCTCAGCCACTAGGGTAGGAGTACTATTGCAACGAGTAGTACTAGGCGGATTTCCACTATTGCTCTTAGGCCTATGCCTACATTGTCTTGAT
>QFET01001898.1:3456-20686 GCA_003316355.1 Tuber calosporum
TTTTTTTTTTTTTTTTTTATCATATAGTTATTGTTTATCGTAAAAAACCATCTGTGCAGCTCATGCTATGACATACAAAATACCTTAATTCCAACACAATTACCAAGGAAAAAATAAAAATTCAAAAAAAATGCATTTGGCTTCACTTTAGTGGGAATATAAACTTCCCAGCACCAGTGACTAACAGCCAAGTAAAAGACCACCCACAATCCTACTAAGAAAACTTAACCTAACCCAGCTGAAGTAAAGGAAATCAAGCAAAGTCAAAGGAGTAGTGCATCTGCATGCGTAGGCAAAGTCTATGGCCCATAAGGCAAGGGACAGGAAACCACCTAACACTAAGAAAGTAAAGAAGCAGTAGGATGTAAGCTAAAAAAGTAAAGCTCACTGGTCAGAATAGAGATATCCTGATACCTAGGTGTCATCCATTGGGACCTCCCTTGGAGAACCACTAGAGTCAATTGTAATCTTCCAAGGAGGGAGGGGCAAATGAGAGAGTGGGTGTTATAAGGGCCATCACAGTTCAAATACCTAAGTGTAGTGTGACTGCAGGGACAGTGGCGGATGCGGCAGTTGGCGGTTGGGTCGGTGTGATCTCCAGTAGAGTGAGTGATAGTGCACCACCGGCCGCAGTCCGGATGAGGGTACTTTTTGTTGTGGTTTCCAAAGTGTTGGCAGTTGGAACACTGAGTGAAGTTGTTGAACTGCAAGAGGCACTTAGATCTAAATGTGGTGGGGGCAGCAGCCAGATATTTATTGACAAAGTTCTAGGCTCTGAGGCCAGTAATGGGGAGAAGAGCAGTGGAGGCTGATAGGCCTTTGTGATTGCTGTCAGGAGTGAGCCACCTGGGTAGTTCTGTAAGAGCTAGCACAGTATTCTAGGTGGTGAGCTCAGAGGCAATGATAGCCAGTCGCTGTGAGATGGGGAGGCCATGTACCATTAGGTGCGTGGCGGGAGTGTTCAAATGGACTGTAGTTGTACTGGGGATTAAGTGGAGGAAGGAGGAAATCTGACTATGAAGGGTAGTTGCTCTGACAGAATCCATGGTAGTTAGTGTGATATTGCCATCTGTGAGGCTGACAGTTTGGAGGAGGGTACCAGAGAGAGCTTTATTCATATTATCTCTAAGCTCTACTGCTATGGAGGTATGTGGAGAGCTATCTCTTTTGATGATAAGATGTCTCTCTCTGCTGGTGATCCACCTTTTGGCATAAGGGGTCCTGGGTGCTGGTGGGGCCTTTGCCACAACTGTTGTGGGCTTACAGAAGGTAGTAGTCTTTCTTCTCCCCTAGTTTGCCAATGTTGCCCAAGTAGGGGCACCAACAGTATGAAGGGTAGAGGGGGCAGAAGAAGGGGCAGTGGGTATAGGGGCAGAGGTAAACTCTGGGGCGTGAGGTGGGGGGGGTGGGGCAGATCCTTAAGTGGCGGTAGCAGGCTGCTAGGTGTTCCTCAAGAGGTCAAGCTCAGCAATAAGGAGAGTGATATCTTCTGACAGGCCATCTATTGCCTTCCTGTAATCATGATGCATGTGTTGCATCATTCTGCAGTGGATGCCAAACTCTTAGTTTGGTGCAATAGGAAATCTATTTTCTTTAGCCAGGTTGAGATAGAGAGAGTGGAAATCTGGTATTACAGGGCTGGTGGTAGCCATATCCTCAGGGCAGAGTTCCGGCAAGGAGGAAGGGAAGTGGTGAGAAACGGCTGAGGGCTAATAAGGGTACCGCTTGGCTAAAAAAATGGTGTGGCTTTTTTCAAAGACAGTAGTTCTAACAAAGACGAAGGATGGAGGTGCTTGTACCTTAACAATGAATATATGAGATAATCAAAAATAAAAAAAAAATTAAGAAAAAACCCCTTATATATGGGCTATCCTCCATCTTCTACACACACAGTGATTGAAATCTCAATACCAAGAAAATCATCACCAGTTTTGTTTCGACTTAACTTAATCTACAGACCATGCTGGTGGGTAGAGATTTGTCTCAATGATTCGATCCAATCTATTCTCATTGGAGTCTACCTCTTTGAGCTACTTCGGCCCTCATTTGCAATGTTTATTGATAGTTCCTCCCCTTGCCCCGCTTGGATTTTACCTCACTTAGTTTTTCAATCTGCTTTGCTTAATATTTGCACTGTCAGGAATTCCCTCTTACTTCCCTATATCCGCTCGGATACAGGGTTGCAGTAGAGGAAAATTTCTACATACCTCAAGTTGCTTTAGTAAGCTGATAGTTGATTCCCCTACTCTCATATTAATGAGAACTGCCGAGATGGCAATGCACACAATTCCTTTAGTCTTTAGCTCTACTCCTTCTCGAACCTCACCTAGTTAGGCATAAACTACTCGCGAGAGGATTACATGATACTCAGGAAGAGAAGCATGAGCCCGAACCTCTACAGACAATCATACCCCTCCCGCACCGGCGTTCACTTTGGGAGTCGTCACCAGTACCTTGTGCAGTTACTCGTTCACTTAGAAAAACGATAAATTGGCACACATCTTGTAAACCCGTATACGTCATCGTCATTCGTCCGACCGGATGCTGTCCGCAGGGTATACACGAAGCTATCTCTGGCTATGTCTGGGAACTTGAACGAAGCGATTCCGTCAAGATCATGCTAGGTTACACCCCAGTGAAGTTAAGAGAGCTTGGGTACTCCTAGATTGGTATGAATGCCCAATTGAAGTAGGCTACTCCGACACACACTGAGAGTACGCTGACGCCCCCATGATACCTATAAGGTCAATGAACCTTTCGGAACAAGTTGAGAAGGATAGGCAGTGAAGACGGGAAGGTTGACAACTCAGACTATGTGGGTCTACACCCTTAGAGAAGTCAGGAGGTCTGATCATACTGTCGGCTGTGCAGTGGAAAAGAAAGTTTCAGGGTCAAAGTGGGTTCGCTCCCGTATCAAGAGACCACAGTTTGAGAGCAAATACCTGTTTATATGTAAAACTAGTTGTAGTGCGCGAACACTCAGACACGGGGTATAAATATCGAAGTACCTACCGAGCTATACCCATCATCAAGCAACGGAGAAGAGATCTTTTCAATATCATATGTTTTACTTGAAAAATCTTGACTACTCAATCAAACAAGCCTTCCTAGACAAGTCTCAGTCTACGGATTTAAGATTTAGGCCTAGTTCGATTCACGTATCCTTAGAATCGGCTACCTGTAATAGTATCTTGATATTTCTCTCGGTTACCAAGACTTTTTACATGACTACTGGATACCTCTAGTCATATCTCATGAATCACACAAGCTCATGGCTAATTCCACCCTCCTCGACAAGCTTCTGCTCAAACCAGGTCCCTCTAAATACATCTCCTCTTTTGAAGAAATATTTGAAAACTCCCTAACGGAGATTCAGTTCTACATACCTCAGGAACACTAGTTGTACACCGATCCCTTGCTCGTCCCGACAAAATCAGGTTTCCAAGAAATCTATGAACACTTTTACGGTCCCATCTTCCTAGGGAAACCGTTCCGAGACTACGATACTGAACAAGAAGGAACCTACAGTTCTTTCAGCTTTACCTCCCCCTCCTTCACCCCATCTCTTTGGAGACTAGGAAAACATCCAGAGTAACAATAAAACGAGATGGCATGACAATTAACTGTCGATACAGATAAAGCTATGTCCGATATAGAAGAAGTCTCTCTGGTTGGAAGCGACCATGCACCTGGACGCTCCAGGTTACCTTTAGCACTCCATCACCTCTCACAACCAAGTGGGGTCAGAAAGTCGGCCCCAGGAACTCGATCTAGTACTCCCTGTCACCCCGATGCCAGAAATTCAGCTATGGGAAGCTTAGCAGAACGTATAGGCCAGACAATGAGGTAGTTCGACCGTACCCTCCAGGAAACGGTTGATATGCAATATCTGGCCTACTGTGAACTATCTGGTCAAGCTCAGGATCAGGCAAGCCAACTCCAGCACCATGCCCAATGGATAACCCATGGGGAACAAATCATTGGCAAAGAGTTGAAACAAGTAATTTTGGGACTTGAAATGTTGGCAACTGAAACCGCTGGACTTCAGGATACACCCACCAAACGGTTGGAAGCAAAGTTGCGTGCGCAGGAAGAAAGGGCTACACACCATGAAGCACTAAGAACCCAACTTCATGCCAACCTTGGGGCAACAGGACAAGAGTCGCTGGATCGAGACTGTCAGCTATAACAGGTTTTGGCTAGGCAAAAAGCTGAACTCCTACAAAGACAAGTGACCATACAAAAAGAACATGAGCGGACAACAGAGTAGTTACGAGAACTTCAATAACACCTGGAACAAGAGAGTATAGAGAGGGAGGCCTATGTGATCAGGCAGAATGCCGCATCCGAACAGCTTAACTCAATGTTGACATGGATGAATGAGACTCTGATGCAACTACAAGTTGCACGAAACACACCTACTTTGAGGGAAACAGTGGCACAACAGCCAGTGGAAACTCCTGGAATGGAAAAACACACCACGCCTGATGGAAAGGAAGAATTTCGCTTTATACCTGCCAGAGATAAAGGTAGAGGAGTAGACCGTAGAGAAGGAAATAGAAGTGGGGGAAAAAACCCAACGCTGCCTGCACCAGCAAATGCCCCTGACCCAGGAGACGATGACCCTGTCTCGGAAGACAGAGGTGGTCCCTTTAAAAAAGGGTAGGGAACTATCTCAAAGACCCTTGCCAGGACGAAGGTTTGAATCCAAGGCAGACGCATGGGTGGACCGACTAGGGCAAGCATTAGCCCATACAGCCAGATGACAGGCAGATACCCACTTCAAAATTGAAAATAAGCCTACTTAGGATGTGTGAGTATGGTAACTAAATTGCGAGGATTACTTTGAAAGAAACCCATGGCAATGGGAAGATGATGAAGAACTTATCAAGTATGCATTAGGAAGAATGGAAGGCACCGAGGTAGCCCCTTTCGCAATAACCTACAGGAAGAAAATGACAGGGGATCTCAGATTTCCCATATACAAGAGTTATGATTTTTGGATAACTTTCCGAGCCGAAGTCTCAGGATAATTCTGAGTACTGCATAAGGCGCAGAAAGCCTTAGCCAAGATGGAGAAGGTTAGGTACATAGGAGACATAGAGAAGTATCCCCTTACCATGGAAAACTACAATATGAGGCAGAAGTATCGGGTATCGCTTGGAGAACCATAATACAGCGTCAACTTCCTATTGTAGTCATGCGTATGCTATCAGATGAAAATCATGACTTGGATAGTGAAAGGATCAAGGCAGTTTGCAGGGTTACCAAAGCAGAAGAATTTTTCAAGGAACAACTAGGGTTATTCAGAAAAAACGATCAGGGAAAAAGTGACTCCCAGAAATGAAAACGGGAGCAGGAATCCAAATATAGCAAGACCACTACTGGAAATAAAAAGCGAAAAATCTATCCTGCAGCTGAAAAGGATGCTTACAAATTGAAAAAACAAGCGGAAAAAGTGAAAAAAGCACCCGCCTAAGGAAAGGTGGAGCAGACAAATTGGGTTGAAGCTCATAAAGGAATCCCAGAGGCCAAAATTGAAGAGCGAAAGAAAGCCAATCAAGGCACCCGTTGCACATTGGCCAAGAATAGTTGGAAGTTCTGCAGGAAACAGGCCCAGGTATCGGTAATAGGACAAAAAGGGGAAATTTCAAACCCCAATATCGACAACCCTTGGTAACAAAGTGGCAAACAGCACCCACAACCAGGGTGAACCAAGTCAACCAGCCCAGGATTTGGGAACCGGATGACATGGATGAAAGCTGAAGAAGGTTTTCAGGCACCGGCAGCGATGGTGAATGGGTACTCGGTTATGCACCACTTACCGAAACCAAAATCAATAAGGGGGCATGAGCTCTGCAAGGTCCTACTAGCAGGTATTCTGCGCTTCTCCATGGGAAACTTAAAACTAAACTGGGAATTAGGAAGAGTAATCCAGACCTAGGGGAGTATCGCAGACCTAAGAATGACAGGCAAGTAAGAAGCCATTAACTAGGACGGCGGCTAGTGGTCGTCCGTGACTAACTCTGGGAACCTGAAACTCAAAAGGAGGAAAGTGGAGCGCAACATTTGATGGATATCAGACCTCAGTACGGAAAACAGTCAATTAAACCCGCGTACTTATAAAGCCCTAAATCCTTGTTAATGATTCAAGGAAAACTGGACAGACCAGGGCTGACTAGGGACTTCTTCAGAATGACAAGGGGAAATGAGTCTAGCCTGGATCTTGAGAAACCTTCCAGGAACGAGAATATATAACAGGTCGGCTGGACAATGGAATGGTTTTGAAATGGAACCGGATTCCTGACATCAAGAAAGATGAAGTAGGAAGAGAATGAGGATCTTTGGCTACCTAGTCCACACACTATCTGGAGCGGGGTAAAGCAGTCCCGAACCTGGACTCTGGCTTTGTAGACAGGATAGGCACGATATACTCAAGGGGTAAACAAGGCTATGTGTGAAGAATCCCCTGAATACAACCCAATGATACGAGTTCAGCTCTAGTTAGGCAGGGCAAATGGCAGGTGTATGGGAACCCTTCGGCAAGGGGTAAAGACCGGTAGTAGTGGGCTGCCCTGTACACCAAAGACAGAGATTTTAGTTTGTCTGATGAGGCTTCAATAGCGGAAACCGTGCGGGCATAGTAACAAACACCCTAATTTACTACAACAATGAATATGTCACATAAAAGACCCACACAGGCCCCAAACGGCCACAACAAAAGAAGCAAATCAGAAGCACCAGCCCCGCCTTATTATTCATCCTCTGAAGGGAGTGCAAACATTGAAGCCCATGGAAAACGGATCCAGATTCGCGTGCTATTAGATTTCGGATCTAATATATTCCTAATCAAACAAGAACTGGTTAATAAACATCGCATACCATACCACACAAGCAATCACAGCATGGACATTTATACATTCGAAGGAACCACGTCATCAAATGGGGGAAAACACTACACACACCCCATCCGTTTCGAAATTGGGAGCAATTTTCACCGATCTCACATTTCATGTGAAATTGCCAATCCTGGCACATATGACCTTATCATCGCTTTTGGATGATGGCATACAGAACATCCCATTAGGCATATCGAGGATGCGCAAAAATGGATATTTAAAGCTGAAAAGTATCAGAGTCATATTAACAATAAAGGCATAGACCTACCATTGGAATGGGACGAAACCGTGGCCAATGACCCACAAGCCTGGTATATCAGAATGATCAAGCAGCCATTTCCAACACTACCAGATGTGAATGAGGTCATGCAAATACCGAAGGAATACCATGATTTTAAAAGGGTATTTGCCCCGGAAACAGCAGAAAGACTAGCGGGGAGAAGAACCTTTGACCACACTTTTGACTTAATACCTACCGCAGTACCTCCATGGGGCCCAATATATCCATTGTCGGCCAACCAGCTAGATTTGTTAAGCTAATACCTGAAGAAAATACCGGATTAAGGAAAAATCGTGGAAATCAAATCTCCTGCAGGGGCACCAATTTATTTGTCCCTAAACCGGACAGTGCAATGAGGCTATGTGTGGACTACCGACAGTTGAATAGGCTAACAGTGGCCAACAAATATTCGCTACCCCTAAAGAGCGAGCTCTGCGACTGGGTGGCTGGCGCCCTAATATTCCCTAAGCTTGACTTAATAGATGGGTATCACCTCCTAAGAATAAAGGAAGGAGATAAGTGGTAAACAGCATTCCGGACTTGATAAGGCCACTTTGAATACAAAGTAATGCTATTCAGGCTGGTGAACGCCCCAGCCACATATCAGGCCATGATGAATAAAATTCTTGTTGAATTTTTAGATCATGGAGAGGGGGTATACCTGGACAATATCCTAATTTACTCCAAGACAGAGAAAGAACACATCGACCTGGTCGGGGGGGTACTCTCTCGCTTGGAAGAATATGATTTAGTGGTATCAACCACCAAGTCAGTTTTTCACGTTAAAACAGGCGAGTTTTTGGGTTAGATTGTGGCAATTCATGGAGTCACCATGAGTGAAAGAAAGGTGGAAGGCAATAAGAATTGGAAGGCACCAAGGTCCATGAAGGAGGTGCAAATATTCATTAGCTTTGCCAATTTTTACCAACGTTTCATTAAGTATTTCTCCAAAATCTGCAAACCAATTACCAAAACGTGGAAGGGTGACCCCAGAAAGTTTATCTAGGGGCCAGAACAAGATGGGGCATTTGAAGAACTTAAGCAAGGATTCATTCCAGCCACTATAATCCGTGATTTCTACCCTGACAGAGAAACAATTGTGGAAAGCGATGCTAGTGATTTTGCTTTAGGATGCGGACTCTCACAATTTAAAGACAAAAAGCTAGATCCAGTGGCCTTCGACTCATGGAAGCTGAGCCCAGCAGAGAGAAATTATGAGATCCATGATAAGGAACTATTGGCAATTCTCGAAGCATTCAAAGAATGGAAACAGTACTTAGTTGGAACGGAAAAACCAGTAACTGTTTACACTGATCATCAGAATCTACAGAATTTCCTTAGTACTAAGGTATGGAATCCGTAGCAGATATGATGGGCTCAACAACTGGCGAATTACAATTTTAAAATTGTCTATCGACCAGGAAAATGAGGAGGCAAGCCGGATGCAATAAGCGAACGGCCGGACAACCATCCTGAAGAGGGAGCTGCGTATAGCGAACAATCAATACTCAAGCCTTCAAACTTCCAAATCACCCTGGTACAGTTAAACCAAGCAGACACGGAAGAAAGGACAAGTAGCACAGAAACCCAACGTTCCCTGCGGATAAAATTGCTAGTTCGAAAGGCACGAATGCCAACGAAAAGTTCTGGGATCGCAGCCGGATATCACCTGTATGTACTTGTAGATCTCATAATCCCAGCCCAAGGACAACGGCTGGTAGAGAGAGGAATTGCCGTAGGATTACCAGCGGGAACATATGCACTCTTAGCACTGAGAAGTGGAATGGCAGACAAATACGGGATCAGCATTGGCAGCGGTGTGATTGACGCGGACTATACTGGAGAAGTCAAGGTAATTATAATGAACCATGGAAACTCAAGATTGTCAGGTCCGCAGAGGGGACCGAATGGCACAAATGATTATTGAGAACATACACAGTGCATAAGGGATGAAAGTAGACAGGCTTGCAGACACTGAAAGAGGCAAAGGTGGATTTGGAAGTATGAATGTATCACCAAAACGATCAAATGCAACACAGTCCCAGGTAGTGGTTGCTAACTTACAAGCAGGCCAGCCTGAAAATGAGTTTCTTGATGAAATAGACCATCAAGCTAGAGAAGACAAAGGGTTACTGCTAATGTCTAACGCAATAATCTCCAAGGTCGAAATTAGGAAATATGACCAGACATTATTAATAACCATTGAAGAAGCTGGCCAAAATGAGCAAGACTGGCAGGAACGCAAGCAGGGGTTAGAAACATTAACCAAAGAGGGCAAATCACTAACAAGTCAGTAGGCGGTAATAGACGGACCTATCTACTATAAGAATCGCCTATACATTTTAAAAGACGAACAGGTGCTGACAAAAATAGCCAAAGGTTGCCATGACTCTAGGGTAGCTGGACACTTAGGACAGGAAAAGATTCGGGAAATAGTTACCAGGGACCTTTACCGGAAAGGCCTGATAGCGTGCATAAATGACTACGTACGGTCATGTGATGAATGTCAAAATAATAGATTCACACGACATATGCGGTTTGGTCTGCTGCAGCCCTTAGGAGTCCCATTTGCTTCTTAGTCATGCATATCCACCGATGTAATCACACATTTACCATTAGTCCTAGGAAGAACACAAATTATTGTAGGTGTAGATTGGTTTACAAAGATGGCCCACTTTATAGGCTTGGAAAGTAATGCAAGGGCTAGAGATTCTTTGAATGTATTTTTGCGGGAAGTCAGGAAGCTACATAGTCTTTCAGCGGAAATTATATACAACATGGATACAAAATTCTCCTGAGAATTGTGGGAATCCCAATGCAAAAGCCTAGGGATAAAACGAAAGATGTCAAATGCGTACCACCTCCAAACTGATGGATAAACTGAAAGGACCAACCAAGTGCTGGAAGGATACCTGAGGAACTTTGTCAATTATGATCAAACTGACTGGTACCAGTTGCTTCCACTAGCTGAGCATGCCTACAACAATTCAGTAAGGAAAGCTCATGGCATGTCACCATTCTACGCAAACTATAGATTCCATCCACAAACAGAATAGATGAAAGAACCCTAAGCCCAAAATCCTGGTATCCAGCTATACGCACACTGGATGCAAACAATACACCAACATGCCTGAGAAGCTTTGGAATAAACACAGGAAAATATACGCAAATATTACAACTGCAAGGCTAGGCAGCAACCAGACATCAAGGTTGGGGACCTGGTCATGTTAAATTCCAAAAACATACCAACCAAGCGACCCTCGAAGAAGCTTAGCCCAAAGCTGTATGGCCCATTTAAGGTATTAGAAAAAAGGGGAGAACGTGCCTACAAAATAGCAATATGACCTAGATGGAAGATCTATCCGATATTTCATGTATCATTGTTGAAACCCTATCGGACATCCAATCGACCAGGAAGTGAACAACCTCCCTGCGAGTCAGAGGAAATTGATTCAGATTTTGAATGGGAAATCAAAACAATAGTCAAGGGTAAAATAATCTCTTTTACGCGGCGGGTGGGAGTCCGTAACAAACAAATGCATGAGTTTTGCCATTTTGTGAAGTGGACTGGTTGTTCTAAGGATGAAAATACTTGGGAACTACCAGACCACTTAGAGCATACAGAGGAATTGGTGGAGGCATTTCATAGGGAGAATCTGGATATGCCAAGGAGGGCAGATGTTGAATGACAAGGAAAAGGGTTTCCTTTGGTGGCAAGCAAACACGTTATGTTTTTTACCCTACCAAGTCGAGTTCAAAAAGGAGGAGTTTGTTTTATTTTTAAGGTTTAATTTGGTTGTTTTTATTTTTGGCTAAAGAGAAGGTAACTTTAGAAAAAGCGATTTGGGACAAACACTGGGAGGAGGGAGCACTTGTTAGGCACAAACGACTCCTGAGAGGATTACATAACACTTAGGAAGAGGAGCAGGAGTCCGAACCTCTACAGACAATCATACCCCTCACGCACCAGCGTTCGCCCTGGGAGTGGTCACAGGTACCTGGTGCAGTTGCTCGTTCAATTAGAAAAACGAGAAATTGGAACATATCTTGTAACCCCAGACACGTCGTCGCCGTCCGCCCGACCAGACAATGTCCTCAGGGTATATTAGAAGGCATCTCTGGCGACGTCAGGGAAGTGGAACGAAGTGATTCCGCTAAGAACTCGCAAGGTTACTCCCCAATGAAGTTAAGACAGCCCTGGTAGACCTAGATGGGAATGAACGTATAATAGAAGTAGGCCACTCTGACACACACCGAGAGTACGCTGATCTCCCCATGATGCCTATAAGGTCTATGAACCTGTCGTAAAAAGTTGATAAGGAGAGGCAGTGAAGAAGAGGAGGTATTGGCCTGATCGTGAACCCTAGTTATCCTGTGAGCCAGTTGCAGAGACGGATAAGACGGCACGAAGCAGACTTGACCAATAATCAAGCTGGCCCCTTGGAGTTCTAAGAAGATATTGGTACGTTCCAAACTGGGTGGCCATATCTTAACAGCCGAAAGAAGGTTGACAATTCAGACTAAGTGAGTCCATACCCTTAGAGGAGGCGTGAGCTCTGATCATACCGTCAGCTGTGCAGGGGAAAAGAAAGTTTCAGGGTCAAAGCGGGTTCGCACTCGGATCAAGAGACCACGGTTGGGAAGAAAATATCTGTTTATATGTAAAATCAGTTGTAGTCCTCGAACACTCAGACGCGGGATATAAATGTCGAAGTGCCTCCCGAGCTTTAGCCAAAAGGCCAAGGCATCACACTGGAACTCTTTCATCGCCTCCTTGGACTCCAAATCGGTGTGGGCTGCCCGCAGGACCTCTAGCGGGCGCCCCTCTGATCGATTCCCCTCCTTTCCCAACGCCACGACACCCGTGGAAGTCAACATCTCCCTCCTGCATCACCTTTTTCCTCCTAAAGACCCCCAATCCTCGCGATCCATCCTGCAACCGTTCACGGACTTCCTGCAACTTCAGAAACAGGAAGTCTCCCTCGCCCTCCGCAAGTCCTCCAATACCTCAGCCCCTGGGCCCAACCTGATCTCCTACGGCATCTGGAAAAGGATCAACAACATCAACCCCACCTTCCTCACCTCCCTCCTAGGTCCCCTGCTGACCTATGGCTTCCACCCTTCCTCCCTTAAAAGAGCCAATGGCATTGTCCTCTCCAAGCCTGGCAAATCTGATTATTACTCCCCCTCCTCCTTCCGAGTCATTGTCCTCCTAGAAACTATTTCCAAGATTCTGGAAAGGATAATGGCAACCCACCTTTCGCTAATGGCCCGCACGGTTGAACTCATCCACTCAAACCAATGTGGCTCGTTCCCCGGCCTCAGCACCTTTGACGCATGTGCTGCCCTCACTGACGAGGTCCGCCTGCTGCCACGTGCAGGCCTCAAAACCTCTACCCTCTTCCTTGATATTAAAGGAGGCTTTGATAATATTTCCTCTACCTGTTTATCTTTCCTACTTCGCGCCAAAGGCGTATCTCATTATATGGTTTCTTGGGTTCGTTCCTTTTTGACTGACGGCAAATGCCACTTGATTTTTCAAGGCTCTCCCAATATTTTCTTACCTGTTCAAGTGGGTGCCCCCCAGGCCTCTCCTATCTCTCCTTTGTTATTTTTAATTTATGTTTCCTCCCTGCACTTGTCCATCCCAAAGGGGATTATGTTTTCTTATGTTGATGATTTTACTGGCACTGTTGGGTCTGGGTCATACCGGAGGAACACACAGCTTCTTCAACACTACTACACCTGCCTCTGCAGGAAATTTACCCCACTTGGAGTCTCCTTCTCCATCTGCAAAACCGAACTCATCCACTGACGAACTCCAAGGGATCGCTCTCCCCCCTCACTGGCCCCGGTCTCTCTCGATGGGAGTCTCTTCCACCCCTCTTCCAAGGTCCGCTGGCAAGGATACTGGTTCTCCCCCTCGATGGAAACCTCCACCCACTTCCTTAAGAGACCAGCTCTCTCTCAGGGGGCTTTTGGCCTTATCAGGCAACTCTCCCCTCCTGGCATAGGCATAGTCCCCTACCTGAACCGCGGACTGGCCATGGCCCTGCTGCTACTGATCCTCACCTACGGAGCTGACCTCCGCGTCCCCAACGCTGCGATGATGGGTAAGATGGAGGTCTTTTGGAGCAAGGTCCAACGATGGGTCACTAACTGCTTCTCATTGACTCCTGTATCTATCCTTCCCAGTGAGGCTTGCCTCCCCCCGCTCAACTCACTCCTCCCCCATCGCAGCAGGATGGCCGCACTACCATTGGCCTGCTCCCCTCCCGAGATGAACCCAGCCGCAGCCCAGCTGCCCACATCATTTCCATCCTATTCCAATTTTAGGGCAGGGGACTCCTCCCGCCACCTCCTTTGCGGCATTAGGGCCAACTACATCCCCCTCCGCTGGAACCAACCAAGGCCCATACCCGCTGTCCGCTCTCACCTCCCAATCGATGCAATGTGCTACCTCTTGGTCAAGGTGGCACCGGACGGGTTCAAACTCCCACAGATAAACTCACACCTCCTACCGGGCACTATTTTAGCCCCCCCTCCTCCGATCCCTGGTGCTGTCTCCTACCAATTGATGAAGGAGGAGTGCAGAAAGGACCTTCTCACTGCTTGGACACTCCTGTCCCCACCCTCTCCTTATTACCAGTACAAGACGTCCCTACACCCACATGCCATCATGGGCCTTGACCGCTTCACAGCTGGGTGAATCCACCAAATGCGCAGTGGTAAGAGTTATCTTGCTGCGCAACCCTCATGGAACAATGCCGATCGCTCTCCCACCTGCCCTTCCTGCAACTCAGAGGACGAAACCTTCGAGCATGCAATTATCCACTGCCCCTCCAAGTCCTGAGAAGACCAGCTTTACCATCCGAAGCTGTCTACGATAGACCATGGCTCTCCACTTTAGGCCGACCTGGACATGATCCTTGGTCTTGCCTGATACATCCGCGCTACTCGCACAAACTTCCCGCCCACCGTGCCAGCAGTTTTTGCTACTGCAGCCTCCTCCTCCTCCGACTATGACTCAGACTGAGCGGTTTGACTTTCCTTTTATATCTATATCTTATCTTTCGGTTATGATTTCTCTTGGTATCATTTCACTCTATACTTCCTGAATTAGTCGCCATTGCTGGGCGGGGTGACGGTACGGTCATCACTAGGGGAGAACTTGTGCGGTTATTTCTTTTGTTTTGCAAGGTTGGATTTAACGTTTCGTTTATGCAATAGCTAGCGCTCCATGGAGGTTCCTTTACGCTAACAGCGAATATATGAGATAATCAAAAAAAAATCAATTAAAATCCCGAGCTTTAACCATCATCAAATAACGGAAGTGAGATCTTATCAATATCATACTTTTACTTGAAAATTCTTCACTACTCAATCAAACGAGCCTTTCTAGACAAGTCTCCGTCTACGGAATTAAGATTTAGGCCAAGTTTGATTCCCGTGTCCTTAGAATTGGCTACCCTTAACACACCTCCGCGCACTTCTCTTTCTGATAGTAGATCAAGCTGGCTGCGTACTGCTCCCTGGCTGGCACCTCAATGCCACGAATTGCACAGGCTACAGCGATATACATTGTTCCCCACACACTCCATCCACCTCTATCAACTTACTGACCTCCTACGTCGTGATTCCTTTCGCCTCTTCATACCTGAGGCCTTAATTGCCCCTACTCCCTGCTGTACGCTCTTAGATTAGTCCGCTATGGGATTTTTTTCCGTTGGCCAGATTCATGGTTCAAGTTACTGTGCTGCTTAAGTGTTTTGTTTCCTTTAGAGGTCTTAGTTCTTGTTCACTGTTAGACTTTGTTTATTTCCATTGTTACTCATCTGTGGAGGTGAAAGGTTTACTATCATTTGGGAGATTTCAGGCCAATTTCTTCTTAGTGGTTTTTTCAACCCAAGCGCCCAACTTTGGTTCTGTAAGAGGATATCTTTAGCTGTAGGGGGATGGGATGGACTGTAGTGGGAGGTTTCTTTCTGCCATAGCTTCAGCTCCATGTAGTTTCTGTATATTAAACAGTAATTCAATGAGATTATCAAAAAAAAAAAAAAAAAAAAGAACCTCCCAGTTAAGGGATCATAAAGCAAAGGAGAAGAGACCTTAAAAACATATTGAGTTAACAATTTATTATCTACTCAAGTTCTTTATAGCTCCGACCTCCTTCCTAAACAAGCTTTTCTGACAACTACTATTCCTTCGTAGATAAAGCGCATAGCTTAAGCCCTTCCACAGGACTGAATTAGCCACCCCGTAATACCAATACCTACATATAGACGCTTGGATCTATTTAGAAGCATCTGGAACCTACCTATATAAGCGTTTGTAGTCAGCATTTTTGTAAAGCACTCTTCGCTTCACCTATTTTCTTGCCCCTACATTTTACACCATCACGTGAAAAGTGTACTCGGTTCCCACGATCCCACCCACACCTCTCCTCGCTAAGTCCTTGCATACCCTAAGCCTGGTCACGGCGCAAGCCGGTCCCACTCCTCCCCTTCTTTTCGCCTCCACCCCTGCACCACCCTCAGCCACTGCGTCCACAGTGGACATCCCCCCCCACCTCAGGTTCCTCTCCTCCTTCCTTGACGAAACCAAGGAAGTCATCAACTTCTCCTTCGCCCAAGTTCCCTCAATCTCACCCTCAGGCCTCGATGACCTCTCTAATGGAGAGAGCACCCTGATCCCGCTCCTGTCTGGCGCCCTTTGGGCAATATCAGCTCTTGGCGCCCAGCTTGACACCTGATCCTTAGTAGTCACATGTCTCAGTGCCGGCTTACCCAACACCTCTCAACCTGCCGACACTGCAGCCCCCAGCCTGGCCTTAATCATTTCCGAGCTTCGTGACCTAGCCTACCATGTCACGCTCACTCCTCCTCCCATTACCACCTCTCCTCCCGCCATCCCTCCCCGTCCTAGTATGTCACAGAGGCGCCCTGCGCCTTCATTTGCCTTTCCTCCTCCACCTCCTGCCCCTGCCTCTGAAGGCACCCCACTGGTAATCCATGGTTTCTCCAGCGATCAGTTCCGCGATCGAGATACTTCCGCCCTCTCCTATGCCCAAATCGTGGTAGGCAGAAGGAATAGGAGAAAGTCCCCAACCAATCCCCCCCTCTGCGGTCAAGGTTGCCGCGGCGGCAGCCACCAAAGCGACCCTGATCTCCCCTAACTCTGGCTCTCCCTCCCCTCAGCTACTATCACCGCCCTCCCCCTCCCCCTCACCACAGCCGCCCGCAGGTTCTTTGCCCCCCTCTCCTCGCCTGCCCTCCGCCCTGATGCAGCACTCATATCCGGCCTCCTTCCTGATCTGGCCACCTCTGTTCTTGTTGATGCAAACTCCTCCCTCCCCCGCGGATTCAAGGTCTCTGACAATGAGCGAGGCTCGGTCTCCCATACTCGCCTTGATGGCCAGGTCCCCGCACTCTCTTACGCCCCATGCTTCGAGGCCCTCACCAGGCGCCTTAATCAATCTTTTCCAGTTGGTGACAACCCCTAGCTCACCTTCCACCCAGCCCCGACAGCTGTTCAAATAGCGATCCACTCAGTCCCCTCCTCCTGCTTGCCGGACAAAGAAGATGACCTCTTCTCCCACCTCTCCACCTCAATCCTTAACTCTACTGGTGTCCCTATCCTCTCTGCTAGGTTCCTTAATAGGGACCCCGCCTCACGCCTGAATCACTCCTGCTCGGTTGTTATAGCCACCGCCCCCGAGTACGCCTCCTCCCTCCTCCCCCACGTTCCCCTATTCTTAGCCAACAGAAGGACTGAGAGGGCCTTTTCCTCCTCCCGCTACACACAGTGTCACAACTGCTGGGCCTTTGGTCACGTGACCCCACGGTGCAAGACCCCCCACCCAGTCTGCCCTTTCTGCTCCCTTCACCACACAAGAGCTGACCACAGGTGCTTTAATCCCTCTTGCCCCAAGTAGGGCAACACCAAATCTGTACTAAACTGCTGCCAGAACTCCCCACCACACTGCCCGAACTGCGATGGCGATCACTCTGCCCGTGACCGGCACTGCCCCTCTTGGCCCCCTCCTCCCACC
>QFET01001902.1:0-15497 GCA_003316355.1 Tuber calosporum
GGTTTGCTCACAAATCATTTATTTTTCTAAAATCATATGCACAGGTACGCGCGAATTTTTTTTCGATTTTTTTTTTATCTAATTCGGTTTTTGTCCATGTTCAAGGTACAGAATCTACTTGCAGCGCTAGCTATGGCAGTAAACAAACCTCCTCCCCTACCCTGACCCTGGAAAGCTATGGAATGACCGTAAGGGAAGCCTGACCCAACTGGTGTAAAAAACTATCCTAACAGGCCGCCACACAGTAATCACAACCAGAAAGCCAACAAAACCAATATCAAAACCACTCCAAGCCCCAACAGTGAACCAACCAAATGCAACAAAAGAGCATACAAACAAGAAAACACCAACACCTAAGACCGAAGTCAAACCTAAGGCCTAGGTACCAGACACACGCAGTTCCAGCTCCCATAATCAGCTGGCAAGGGCACAAAGTAGGAAGATTTCCTGTGGTCATATAGCCCGGCACCGAGGGTGGAAAGGGGCCCCCTCAGAAGAGGAACCAAAAGTCGCGAGGCCAGCTTGTGGCAGGGCCCAGTGTTGAGTCCAGAGAACAGAGGTGTCAGCCTGGGTGTGGTAGTAAGGTACCAGCTTAGGGGGGGCTGTAAGGTGCCAGCTAGGTGAGCAGTAGGGTGCCATCCGATCAACCTTCAGGTGATGAGGATGGAGGAGGGGTAGATCCAAGGACCAACGGAATCGTGTGGGTGGCGATCTAGGCAGTTCTCATCAAAATGAGAGTGGGGTAATCGACTATCAGAGTGCCAAAGCAACTGTAGGCCTGTAGAATGTTTCCCTCTACTGCAAGCCTGTCTCCCAGCCGTATAGGGAGGTCAGAGGGAATTCCCGACCGTGCAAATGTTAAGCGAGGCAGAACCAAAAGCTAAGTGCAGCAAAACAAAAGTGGGGAAAGGAGCGGAACCATCAAAAAGATGGTTGAAGAGGAGAGAGGAAACTCAAAGGTGTAGACCCTAATGAGCACGGAGAGGAGGGAATCATTAAGACAAATCCCCACCCTCTGGCATAGCCAAAGGGTGAGGTTGAGTCGAAACCAAAGTGGTGATGATTTCTCGTGGTGTTGAGATTTCAATCGCCAGGTTTGTACAGGAGACGGAGGATGCACAGGTACGCACGAAGCATATGCATAAATTATACGTAAAAGCTAAGACAAGAGAATAGAACACACCTCATCATTCTGTCTGCGTACAAGTTGAGAGGGTTTCCAGCAGGAGTTTTGAGTCACCGATCGAACCCAGTAACTATCCGCCGGAATGAGCACCGTGCAAATTTACTCTGCTTGTGTACGCCTACGAACGTGCCTGCTGCAAAAGGAGAAATCATCTACAGCAACACTGGGCGTTTGCACTTTGCTTTCTGGACTACCTCGCTCTTGATGACCATATCAAAGCTGAGATAGATCAAGAGATGCTGGTTGAGGAAAACAAAGTGCTGATCCTGGAGCACCGGGTGATCTTGGCAGATTGGCAGCAATACTATCCAAACTTGTTCAATGAACATAGTTTGCCACTTGCCAATCCAGCAATCCCTATTGAGGTTCCTACTCACTTGGGTTCCCCATTGCCAGGCCTATCCCTGCACCCAAGGTACAACTCACAGCTAGGATGAAAAATCTCCTTGATCGGGTACCAAAAACCCACTGCAGCGATACAACTGGGTCTCCTTCCTTTCCCGGAACTAGTGCCAAATTGTCAATGCCCCTTCCTCCCTTTCCCCGGTCTTCCTTGTCCTCTCAACTACCTCTCAAGCCAACTCCCCCTCGTGTCGGTCTCCATGAGTGGACCCGCCTGTATCAAGCAAGGGTGGGAGAAGGAATGAGGAGCGCGGCATCCTTACCATCTCGACGGAGTAGTCTATCCGGGTCGGTCCCCCCATCTCTTGCATCCACCTGGAGAAGTGTTAGTACAGTGCAAGAACCCGCCTCGAAACGCACAAGATTCAGGATTGGACTCTGGAGAGAGAGCTCTGACGTGAGTCCCGTACAGCCTGGTATGTTATCTTGATTCCCTAAACTCTGTCTAAATAATTGCCAAGCTACATTATTGACATCTATACTAACTTCAAGGTTGTTTTAGCTCTACCATATCAATTGATATATACCACTGCCGAAGACCCAACTTTTGACCCTTCACATACAGAGCATGATCTGGAGGGGGATTTGGACATGATGGTCCAGGAGGAGGAGCTGCATGAAAAGGGTTGACCTTTGATCGATTGGGTAAAGCCCATTGAGTAGCGAATACCCAAAGCTAAGGTCTACTAGAAGTAGGAGGAGGAGGAAGAAGATGAATATTTTGACTTCGTTGATCTTTACAAGTCTGCTGGCGAAGACAGCAATCGCTCGTTGGACTCTGATGAGGTCTACGTGGAAGAGGAGGGGGATATGGAGATGAATGAGGTGGAGGAGGAGGAGGAGGAGGAGGCGGGGGGGGAGGAGAGGACATGGGTGCGGCGAGGAGGAAGGGCTATCACAGACATTCATGAAGTCTGTGGACATAGACATGATGGAAATGAGGGATTCAGACGAGAGTCGGTTTTGTGCCAGCATGCACGAGATTGTGAGTGCCTTCTTTGAGGAGCTATGACCCCCAAGGACCACTTTTCAAGTATGGAAGACCAGCAAGGCACCATCCAGGATATTGTTACCAAGAGGAGGCGGTTCCTTGCTGGCAACCCACGCCTTATTGTAGATCTTGACGCAGCCGCTCTGAAAGACGCTGTGGAGTAGGGAAATAACCTTGTGGAGATGGATGAGATGGACCGCGTGATTGACCGACTTGCACTCCTCAATATGGCCAACATGCGATTCTCAAAGCGGGTGAAATGGGAGCCACGTCAATAATTTCTTTTTATTTCCTATTTCTTCGTCTTGTCCTTTTTCTTCTTTGTCTGTTCCCCCTGCCTTCCTCTTTGCCCGCTCCCCCTCCTGCCTTACCCCCTAGTTCTTGTTACATTGTCTTCCTATATACATGCTTGTATTTCAAACATTTAACTACTTGTCTACCCTGATTTTGTATCAATCACATATCCAATTTCCCTCTTTCTTTTTCTTTCCTACTAGTAGCAGTTTCTTTCCCTTAAAGCTTTTTACAGCTCCACCCCCAAATTCATTAGCTCGCTTTTTCACTCAAGAGCGCCCCACTATATTCTATACTTCAACCCCTTGTTATATCCCAGCTTGTTTAAAATTCCCTTTTGTAGACAACAATATGTGCATTGTATAAAGTTGCCTTTTTCCGGACAATGTATTGTATCTGAACCTGATATGTTTCATATCCACCGATTTAAAGTAATTTTATGCGACGTGGCCAACTACATTTGCCAAAGTCCATATGCTCAAAACCACATGCCAATATTTACACACTCAAAGACATCCGAGCAAAGATATATGTCCAAAGCTATAAACTCTAAGACATACGCTCAAACTTGGATATATGCCTAAAGTATACGTACAAAGATATATGCCAAAGCCATACGCCAGAAACTACACAACTCAATTTATACTAAATTTATAAGCACTCCAAGGTACTATTCAAATCTAACATTTCCTTAATAGTAGTGTAATTACAGTATCCAAACGATCGGCATAATAAGCAGGTGTATTTCTTGAGCAAAGCTAATCCTGGTGGTCTGCCGGATAGAATTCTATTTCAGAATCAGAATCAGAATCAACAATTGCACAATAAACGACACCCATAATGACTCTACAACTCGTACTTCCACACTGTATCATTTTCATTGAATGGACTGTAGTACGAATGTAGATTCCTGCCTTTAGAGCAACCAGAATCTCATCGTACTCTCCATCATCACAATCCAAGAATCTCGACACCCTCTCCTTTCTCTGTAGCTCCATGTTTTCAGACCTGTCCTCATGGATTTTGGTTCCCAACTAATACATCTTACAGAATACAGGAGTATGCATTCCGGCCTTCGGATAATACATTACACCTGCCGTATAGTAACATGAGTAAGATTCAAGATGTGAGCATCATTGGATAGTTAACTTACAAAAGAATCGTATAACTTTATAACCCCAAGCAACTCAGTAGAGATAAGAATATGAAAACGGGGTTGATCCAAGGTCTCTGTAGCAGTCCAGAAAGCTCTGGGGAAAGTCCTTTGTCTCAATAAAGTTATAGTCAATTCGAACACTGACCATTGCATGGAGCTATAGTAGACGAAAATGTCAACTGGCTCAGTGTACCATAGTTGACTGGTCCCTGTAATAATGTGGCTGCCAATACCCCCCTTGATTTGAATGGGCGAGACTGGATACAGAGGGATGCAGCGGTGTAGTACATTGGTGGTAGGGGAAGAGGTTTAGAATAAATAAATACTATACAACGGTTGGTAGCCACCGGTGGGAGACTCGAAAGTAGTAGATGAACTCTTGAGCGGGATAACGATAGAATATTAAGCAATCCAACACCCTGGAAGCTCCAATTGGCAAGCCACTTATATATTGGTCTAATATATATCAAGTTCGAGAGAGCAGAATCTAAGAACTCATTATTTATCTAAATTTACAACAGACAGAATAAAGCTATTATTCAGAACCTTATTCTGGGACCAAGTGCCAAGTCATTTTTCCCTTTCCTACATGATGATTTCAATAAGACTAGAGAAATATTTCCTAGCTGGAGACTCGGCCTTGAATCTTCTAACACAAATCGAGTGCCTGTATGATGACCCGGGATTCCAGTGTTCTATGTTCCAACATTCCAGCTACATGCCCACTTCTAACCAATTTGACTGCCTTGCTTCTGTTTGCCCACTCAAATCTACACAGATTTATGCGGTCTTGGCACGCAATCCTTGTCGACCGGCCATTAGCTCAAGGTTTGTCTATATCTCACTATTAGCTTTTAAAGCACTAGTAATATCGGCATGAGTCTTGGCTTGGACGGAAGGCTGTAACTGCATATAGATCAAGATGTCAACAGTTTTCCTGTCAAAGGACATGCAGTGATAGTTTATTGGTTCATTCATACCAAAAATCCAGGTCTGAAACTCCTTAATTGGAACTGGCTCAATTTGTGCCGTAGTCAATATCTTTGCAGATACAGAGAAAAGAGTGGATAGTAAGAGGCCTTATATAGCAGTCTTGTGAGTTCATGGGGAATGGTAGCTAAGTAATAGGCAATCTCATTGCATAGCAAAGGATTTATATACAATAACTACAATCATGAATCACAATTGATCACTTGGGAAGGAAGTACTACATTATATTTCATTACCAAATTCTTTCCCTTGGAATTGCTTCAACTAGTTAGAAGAGCTTCGGAGAATTCTGTTGTTTCTGATTGTAAACTTAAGTTGCTTAGTAGGGGTGGAGGTTATGTCTGGGAGTGCTTACTTGGGATTAGTGAATTGGGATAAAGGCACTAATACGGTTAGGTTGGATTATATGCCACGTAACTGTGTGTTTCGACCACCGTTCCGAATTCAGACTAGGATAAACTAAAAGATTGGACATAGTTTATCCACTGATATATAACTCTCAATTCAGGTACTCAAGTAGTTCATGCCAAGCTCCGTACAATAATATTTACACAGGAATCCATGTGTGATTATACCAGCAAGGTCATATGCACTAGTTATAGGCAAGATATCTATATCTTCAATTCCCATGAATTAATACACTTAAAGATGCATATGCAGGTAAAGAAATAGGATAACAGAATAACAGTCAGGTGAGGTTCTTAGTTCCGTAGTTCAAATAGCATCTTATAATTACAGTTCTTTGTCCAAATCTAAGCATCTTTTTTGTAGAAGACATTACAATTGAGAGACTTCTATTACACCAACTACCAAAAGTTACCTCCTATCATCGAGCAATATAATGTTATTTTCATACTTAAAATGTCTTCCCTACCGGAATCCTATTCAGCTGGCAGCCTACACTCCCACTATGACAGCCAATTGGCCAACTACGGCAGCATTGTACGAAGCCATCCTTCCTTTCTACGGGTATACGAAGGCCTAGGCAGAAACCAGTCTCTATCTCTATCTCTACTATCAGTCGAATCAAGCCCTTATACGAGTGATAGCCCTGTAACACCAACTTCAAGACCTCCAGCTAACGCCTCTGTAGCAGTGTTTTCAAGTTTGACAAGGCCTTTGCACCCAGATTCTAATTCTCTGCCACCTGAAACCAAGATTATGCTCAACACAACTTCCACTCACCAGCATCGGCTTCAGTAACAAGTGATGAAAATTTATTGGCGATATTCGGAAACTTATATCTCTATACCGAAGATTATCAGGAGAACTAGATGGAGTCGTGGAAAGAGACAACAAGGTTTATGGCATATACCGCAAAATATGCCAGCAAGAAGAAGATAAGTTAGAACCCTGATCTTGATAGTACAGACAAGTTGAAATACTTGGGGCAATGCGCTGACCGCTCGGGTCATGCCACTGGAACACACCGGGTCATTTGCATCTTTTACGGGAAGGTTCTTGCTCACGAAAGCGGCACAGGCACCAGCTCGATGCACGAACACAACAAGTCCTCTGAATGCTATAAATCTAGGAAGTTTAATGGATATGACACCGGAAGTTCGCATTGCACTGATGAGCTTACGCTAAGGCAAAATGGAACAAAAAGTGGAAATTAGTGCAGGATAATTGATCTACAAACACCAATGGAGTTCAATCAGCATGTTTTCGAAGAATTCTTCTTAAAGGCCTTCCTTACAGCGAATCTTGCATTTAATTGCTCAAACAACCTTGACTTCCACCAAGCCTTCAAATATGTTCGTACAGGCGTTGAAAGCCCAAGCCCAACAACCCTGACGAGGCACTTAAATAGCCTTGTCATCTCTAGCCTGGATGAGATTCGAACTGATTTGCCATGATAGAAGGCTATCTCTAGCTGCTGATGCATGGACTTCACAGGATAAACTTGCATTTCTGGAAATCGTGGCCTATTATGTCAAAGATAACTGGCGGATAGATAAACTGCTAATTGGGTTAGTGGAAATAAAAGGTTCTCACACAGGTGCTAATATTGCAGGGATCAGCGATAAGGACCTCGCTGAATACAGGAGTCAGGATAGAATATTTGGTTTCACCACTGATAGTCCTAATAACAACAAAACCCTCACTGAAGCCTTAAACAACACTTTAGGCTCACTATCAATTGAGTGGTCCCCGATAGAAAACAATATTCCGTGGATTGCCCTTGTTGTTCAGCTTGTTCTTGCTGCATTTATCAGTTCAATCCAGGTGAAATCAAAGGATGGTCATATGCCATCTGGCTTTAAGGTAGATTATATCAATAAGATTTTGAGGTTGCATAATGGCTTTCACAAAACTATAGATAAGGTAATATCCAAGACCCATTCCCTTGTAACAGTTTAAGAATTTGTAAATTACACATACCCTGCACATACGTACAAACATTTACGCACAGATTCATATGCCCAAAGTGAATACCCTTAAGTGCAAAAGTAAGAATATGAACCTACCATATGATGAAGCCTAGAGCTTTGCAGAATGAAAGAGGATATCTATTTCTTATCTGAATTGTTCCTAGATACTATACCTGAATCCTTGAACAGAGAATGCTAATCAGGTGGTATTTACATTAGCACTGGAAAATGAGTATTGCAATTAGAGCTTCACCTCAGCTACCGCACCGGTTCATTGAGATGCAGAACGATATGGTCATCATCCTAACAATACTTATTTACGATGTCAAAACATGTTGGTACTCGACTCTAAACATGTTGTAGAGATATATACAGTGACATGAATATACAAAGGATTGGTTGCAATTTTAACCTGAGTATGTGTCACTGTGGTCCACCCCCGAAGTCTGTAAGCAGATTGAATATATCTTGGAAGTACTGCAGTCCATCTGGTTTTGGATCCTGTGGATGTCAAAAACATTGAGAGTGACAATTCATCACGTATTCTAAGTCTATCGAGACATCTTGGATCATTTAGAAATACAAATTGCAATGTTGGAACACATGTGGATGGAGTGGAAAGTTCTAATTCGTGAAGGCTTGCTGTGAGCAAAACTATAGGCAGCAGGTATTAGTGGTAAAACCGAAAACCCAAGAGGCTTTCTGCTCGGCATTATTGCTTGTCTCAACCTGTATTCTAAACTAGACCTATTTCGAAAATAGGATATAGATGATGCTGCTGGTGAGACCAATTATGAGAAGTCATATAAAATGAAGTTTATTGCATATTATGATCTTCACTATGCACCAATCAATGACTGGTGTCCTGATATGCCATTTCAACACAGCCATCTAAATACTCGATCAAAGCATCTTCCAAGATCGAGATCGAGAAGTCTTGTGGTCAATGAGCCACTTGCGTATATAGAATCGGAATCTAAGGTTGAACCTCCATAGCTAGCTCCTAGAACTACGGATTCTATACCTGACACAAACCCAGCCTGCATCTTCTACAAGGCAAACATACTGGAGTGGTGGAGGATAAATGCTAGCAGGTTCCGGAATTTAGCTCAGATGCCAAAGGATATTCTTGCAGTTCAAGGAGGCAGTCTTGTTGTTGAATGGGTATTTAGCATAGTAAGAGATGTGGTTCTATATTGCCGATGCCGTTTGAAAAGCTGTATAATTAGGGCTTCAATGCTTGTGAAATCATTTGAGCATGAAGAATTACGACTAGAGTTAGCAAATTATAACAGGGAAGGGAGGCAGCACGGTTGGAAGAAATGGCTGCAATTAAGGATTAGTGTTGTTGGGCAGATAAGCAGGACCAATGTGATGAGGAGGGTTACCACTGTATCTCTGACGATGATGAGTCACAAAAAAAGTACAACTCATTGTCTTTTATTAATCAGGATGGAAGACGGGCATTTGGAAAAGAGCCAAGACCCATCCTACCTAATCGTGGCTTGTTTGAAAGTCAATCTGCACGCCCTCCACCAGATCAAGGCCAATATGGTGGTGAGCAATTGGCATGCTTAGAAGAGTCAGGGGGTGACTATGGAATCTGGGATAGTTTAGTGAACATGTATATTAGGTCCGACACTAAGGAAGTGGAAGAATCCCAAGAGGAACAACCTGAGATTGAAGGAAGAGTTAGTGACCTTGAAAATAACGACGCAGTGGAAACCATAAATGTTGCCAGTATAGATCCGATGGGCCAGCTGGAAGAGGTTTGCCCTGAGGAGGATGTCCTTCTGGAACCTCCCTAGTCAGTTCCTATGGTCATTAGGGTGGCCTGGAGGAAAGGACAAGGGGGGGGTACGGGAATTAGAGTTACAACAAGAAAGCATGCTTGAACATGTGGGAAAGCAAAGAAAAGGGCCAGATTAAACTAATTTAAAATCTGCTACGAAATAGTTCTACATTAACAGAACTCAATTAAAGGCAATTAGGCTTCAAGTGTATAGTAGTTTTATTCCCACTGAGCTATACCCACCACCCGCAAGGTGCACAGGTAAGAAGATATGTGTCGAGAATCAATAGAGCAGTAAACTTCCAATGAATCATATAAGTAAAATCAAATGATCACAATTTATATGGCCGGAAATGCTATGGATATAAAATCATGCACTAAAATTATATGTAGAGTAATAACATAGGTACGAAATGATGCAGTGAGAATAATCTTACGTGCAAAATTACATGTTCAGAGATGCAATAGAGGTCATACAGGTAGAAATCATACGCGCAAAATTATATGTATAGTTCATACACACAAAATCATACGCCCCGAAAATCATATGCCTAAAAATTGTAAATGCTATAAGAATGAAATCTTAGTAGAAAGTTAAAATAATACACACCTATACAGAGGTTAGTTGCTAAAGTTTCAACCTGTCATGTGACTGTTCGCTAACTACCCTCGCACAATTATTTCTATTCCCCCTATTCCCCTATCCCCCTATTCCCCTATTCCCCTATTCCTCTTTTCCTCTATTCCTCTTTTCCTCTTTTCCTCTATTCCTCTATTCCTCTATTCCTCTATTCCTCTATTCCTCTATTCCTCTATTCCTCTATTCCCCAATTTCTCTATTCCTCTATTCCTCTTTTTCTCTATTCCCCATTCCCTTACAAACGCTACTACCAGCTATCGCTTACAGCGTGGCGAACAGTGTACGAGCGCGAGAACCTAATACGGAGAACCACCTACACTACCTCCTAGATATACTATAGCCATTGTTCTATATCAAACGCCCAGTATTCTATCCTGCTTTGAGTGGGAAGGAAGTTTGCTTTGAGCTAGTTTTGATGGTTCAAGAAATCACTATGTACAGGTTATCAAAAGTTGAGAATAAGGTGTCTGTGAGGCAGAAATGGAAGCTGGAATCCCGAAGATTTAATGAGAAGCAGCTTCAGGACACTCTTATTAACGTCTATGAAGGTTCACGCAATCTTAATTCTGGCACAGCTAAATGTAAGATATTCTCCACAGGGATTAAATAAAGTTCTATTTATACATCGAAAGCATATAGTGATATCTTTATCAATTATAAGAGATCCTCAGCTACCTATCCTACAGCTCACCGGCAAGATGCTATACTGCTTGAAATGGAATATTCACCATATGTTGGTTAAGCCAGACATCTACATGTTACATATGATTAATGTGCAGATTTTGATGTCCTTGACGCAATTCTTTTAAGGCCTAGATGTCACCTAGACTCCAAATCAGAAGAAACTTTGCGGACGAAAATAATCCAAAATTGCAACGCATCACAGGCAATGTTGTAATTATAAAGGACAGGTAAATAATTAAGGATACTCGTAGCTGTAAATAAGCTTATACTTTGGTTAAACTATGATTAGGCATGATATCCCATGTGTAATAAAAGCTGGGAAGAAAAAGACTAGTTGGCTTTATCCTTAAATTAAACAAGTGGTCCTCGAATATGTTGCCACAAGGAATTTAGCGTCTGATCATGCCTAGCATAGTACCCTTGGTACAAGGAAACGCCATAAACGAAACAAGATACCTGGAGTTCGGGATACTGATACCATCATCAACCATACGAAGGATTCTACAACTCTCGGCACTCTAGAAAGAAATGCAAGCAGCAAGCTTAACTCTCACCTCACTTTAAGAACAAAGGGCTGTGTTATTGTGCACCAAGTGTTTGCACCCAGAAAGGAAAACCGAATAAGAATATTAACCCTGGGCCAGGACCAGCGCCGTCATATAAGTCAAAACCCGTCATTGAAGTAATGACGATATTTGGCAAAAAACGTCTACCCAGGACACTTATTGTGGTGGCTTTATTTCACGTATTTCTCCTTGAAGAGTATTAAACATACAAGGCTGTCTAAAGGACTATTTACGATGGAAGAGGAGACAATATTGATAAAGCATTTAGGATATAGACTTCACACTCCCTGGTCATCAATGGGAATACCAATAACCAGATGGATTTGGAGGACATATGCCATGTATAGTATGCCGTTGTTGTATTGGGAGATTTTGAAGGAGGTGATGCCTGCTTCCTGGAGCTTGGAGTTAAGATTGATTGTCACCCTGGTAGTATAGACTGTTCTGTCATCTCTTCCTAACATGTGTGACTAACATGTACCATGTAGGTTGCATTATTTTCATACCGTTATATGCGGTGGAGCATTATATACGATCTTTTATGGGCTATCAGTATACTGTAGTCCACATTCGACACCAGGTAGTACATGATGCTTACGTGAAGAGGCTAGGCAATCCATTGTGGGAATGGTGGCAGAAATCACGTGGGAACTTAAATGTGTAGATATTTGTTTCTCATTGATTTCTCCTGTGTATATGTAAAGAGTATTATGATAAATAGTCAAACCAGATCAGTCCAAGTTGGTTAGGTGGAAAGAAGTCATTCACTCATCATACACCCAAAACGATACACCTAAAGCCATATCTACAAAATTATACACACAAAACCATATGCTCAAAACTATACACCCAGGGCTCTACCCCTAAAACGATACACAAAAAATAATATGGCCGCAAGTCATACCCCCTGAGGATCAAATACACCAGGTCATATGCCCAATAACTCAATATAATAGTAGTGTCTTGTACTAAGGATATGGCAAAAGAATTAGAGATAGACAAATTTTGCTCTAGTCGTGTTAGGCACATGGGTACAAGGTACTGGAATCCAGCACTGAAATCATACGAAAATTGGGCTAAGATACTAGGTATACCACTCCAGACCACATGTTGGGCACACACCTCACCTGCGGCGCCTATGGTCTACAGTGTCCCATCACCAAACAACCGTAATTTAGTGCCCCACTTGTAAAACCATATATGTCGTCACCAACCGTCCAACTAGATGCTGTGCGCTGTGCACGTGAGGAAGGAGGCTTGGACAACACAATGGAAGGCGAATCAAGTGCATAGACATGGTGTCCGTAGAATTATGGCCCATTCCGTACAGACTTCGCTGAAATGGACCGAAGGTGATGGGTCCTTCCGCGCAATGATCAGAATATGATGAGTTGGCTCCTGGAGAAATATGAGAACCCACTCAGACCTTGAAAAAATGCCACTCTTGGTCTAAGGATCTTTCAGAACAGGTTGATAAGGAGAGGCATTGCAATACGATACAGTATTAGACCGATCGTAAGTCTTATGTCATCCTGAGAGCTATCGGCAAGACTTCGGGAAAGCTGGTAGTATTCAGATAGGCCCCTAGCCAAGTTGACCACTTGGAGCTCTAAGACACTATTAGCAAATTCCGTGATAAACCCCCTAAGTTTAAGCAGCACAACAAACAACGACATCTCCGACTCAAAAATGGTTCAAACCATAAGGAAATAAAGTGGCTCTGACGTGTCGATAAGGTGCAGGGTAACCCTTTTCTCTGAGTCATACAGTTCTCGCACTTAGGATTGAATGATGGAAACGGTTAAAAGTATAAAAAAATATAGGAGTTAGAAGTAGTCTATGAACAGTTAGATGCAGGATATAATTATCACAGTGACTAGAAAGCTTTAGACATCATGAAGCAATGGAGAAGAGATCTTATCAATATTATAAGTTTTACTATGAATCTTTTACCGACGAGCCTCTCTAGACAATCTCCGTTCAAGACCAAAGATATAAGCCTAGTTCGATGTGCTGGCCCTTAGAATCGACTATCCTTAACTGTATATTGATACTTCTCCTTGTTACCAAGGCTCAATACATGACTATCAGTTACCTCAAAGTCATAGCATTGGAATTACACAAGCTCATAGCTGATTACACATTCCTCAACGAGTCGATTCTTGAACCTCGTCTAGAAAATTTTATCTCCTCTATCAAAACTATTGTATAGGACGCCGTTCCGGAGATCGAATTCCTACCATACCCCTTGAACCCTCTGGTTCACTGAACCCCAAACTAATCCCTATACTACAAGGTTTATCAGATATCTATAAAGAATGTGACGGGCCATCCATCTCGTGGGACCCCAACGTGGACAACAATAACGAAGAAAGTGGATCTTGCAGTGCTTTTTCCACAGACATATTCTTTACACCCTCCATGTGGGGATTCTGGACACATCAACTCTCCTCCTAAACCAGGTCTTCTCGCCAAATAATGGTAGATACGAACAAGGCCATGAAGGATATCAAAGAAGCATCTCCTGAGGGAAGCGACCAATCACCTGGATATTCCAGATCACCTTTAACTTTCCACCTCCTCTAACAGCCTCCAGTAGTGAGAAGGTCATACCTCTGGCACCCGGTCAAGTACCCCCAGACCTCCTATTACCAGAAACCCTGTATTTGAAAAATTGGTAGAAAGTATTGCCATACCAATGGGTAACTTTGACAGAACCTTGAGTGAATCGGTCGACAATACTCATCTGGCCTACAATGAACCTTCCAGTCAAGCGCAGGTTCAGGCAGACCTACTTCAGCACTATGCAAACCGTATCCCACGGGGTGAACAAATAAAGGTAGAAGAGCTAAAACAGGTCCATACTGGATTAGAGATACTGGCAGCAGAGACAATCACTCTGCAGACAGCAACTACTATGAACCTGGAGGCTAAGCTACGAGCTCTAGAACAACAGTCTACATACTATGAAGTAGTAAGTACTCAACTTCACGCCAACATTGGTACAACAGGGCAGGAATCTCTAGACCGAGATCGCCAATTGCAAGAAGTCCTAGGTCACAAAAGAGACAACTCTAGCAAAGATAGGTTGCAGTGCAGGAACAACATTATTGGACCAGACTGGAGTTAGGGGAACTCTACCCACGATTAGAACAAGATCACATTCAGAGAGAAGCCAATGACAAAAGGCAGAATGCAGCGTCAGACCAAATGAGTCGTATGGTGGCGCGAATAAGCGAGGCAGTAATGCCACTACAAGTTGCCAGAAACCCACCTAGTGTTTGGGAAAGAGTGGAACCACACCCAGTAGAATATCATGGGTTAGAAAAAGTAAACATGGATAAAGGAAGAGAAGAATTTCGATTCCTTCCCTCTTGAGACAAGTCAAAAGGAGTGGATCATGGAGAAGGTAACAACAATAGTGGAAAATGACCACCACCTCCTCCAGTAGTGAATGCACCTAATCCAAGCGAGGATAACTCAGGCTCAGAAGACAGAGATTACCCTTCTGAAAAACGTAGTGACCCATCACGAAGACTCTTGCCAGGACGAAAATTCAGATCCAAGGCAGATGCATGGGTGGACAGATTTGGGCAAGCATTAGCCTGTACCAACTGATGGCAGGCGGATCCCCTTTTCAAGTTTGAGAATAAGCATACCAAGGATTTGGGAGTATGTTTACTAAACTGCGACGACTGCTTTGGGAGAAACCCATGGCATTGGGAAGACAATGAAGAACACAACAAGTATGAGTTAGGAAGAATGGATAGAACTGAGGTGGCCCATTACGCAATAACTTACCAGAAGAAAATGACAGGGCACCTTGGATTCTCAAAACATAAGGGTTATGTTTTCCAGATCACCTTCCGGGCTGAAGTTACATAACGATTCACAGTACTGCATAAGGCGCAAAAAGCCTTAGCCGAGGTGGTGAAGGTCAGGTACACTGGGGACATAGCGAAGTATCTCCTTACTCTGGAAAAGCACAACATCAAGACAGAGGTATCTGGTATCGCTTGGAGAACCATAATTCAGCAGCAACTTCATATTGAAGCCATGCTTACGCTATCACAAGGAAATTATGACTTGGATAGCGAATGGATCTAGGCAGTTCACTGAGTTACCAAGGCAGAAAAATCATTCAAGGAACAACAAGGACTATACAGAAAAAACAAATATGGAAATAGTGACAATGTTAGGCACATAACTCCCACAAGGGCCCAGAGGAGCAGTTTAAGAGCTCTGGGCTTGAAACTCCACAGACTAATACCCACCTCCGGCCCCGACGTTGGCCCCGGACGACAGCATTGGCGCCTTGTGCAGTTGCTCACAATCATCGAAAGAAAAAATATTGGAGCACCACTCGTAACACCGTATACGTCGTCGCCGTCCGTCCGACCGGATCCTGTCCGCAGGGTATA
>QFET01001905.1:3582-14044 GCA_003316355.1 Tuber calosporum
CCCCCCCTATCAAACCCACGCGATATTCCTCCTTTTAGCCTCTGTTTGTCTGGGGGACAATATAAAAATATCACAATGAAAAGCTGAAAATGGCAACCTATATGGCAAAAACTTTATTGTGGTATGAGTTGTTTGTTTACATGCCCCAGATATGAAAATCGAACTTTAGATTGTAATATCATTATCATCACAATAATATGATATCATAGCTTGAATTGGTGTTTGTCATATTAGGATACAAACCCGCCAAGAGTATATTTAATAACGGACGGATTTTCAAAAGGAAATATCAATCGGGTATTGCATAGGAAGAGTATTTATAATATATTATAGATGCTCAATTACAGTATCCGATTATCAAGAATTCACTTTATAAAAAATAAATATAAAAAAAAGGGTAACACTTTCTCTCTATGATATGATAGCAGTTTACACAATACTTTATCCTCAACACCTAATATACAAGCACCATCAGAACAGAAACATATAGAGATGGACAAACTACCATAGATCGAACGTCGACAACAAGGCCGCTCATTCGGCGAGGTATCACAGCACGGTAGCTAGCAAGAATATAACGAGACAAGGTGATAAGAAGAACTGCCAGAGGGCAATAATATTCAAGGACACATGCAGTGTGGCAATGGGCGCGTCGACGGGTAAGAAAGTAAACATCAAGAGAGACGGTGCAAACACTTGATACCAACCGAGTGATCACCCATGACGGCAATCCGAATCATGCGGGATACGATAAATTATTATATAAAAAAAAATTGCATGGAGGAGGAGGATGGAGGATCGAGCTATAGCGGTTATAGTTAGTATGATGTGATGATAGGTCTTATATTTTTTCCTGGGAATTTCATAGTACGCTATTCACACGCTCATACCCACCAACCTTCCAAATGAATCGATCAATCAATCAATCATACCGTATCCTACTCGTACGAATCTTGTCTATCTCACCTTTCTCTCCTATCCTGTTCCCATCTCCGCCAAAGTGACTTGTCAACACTCTTCTCGTATATATAATAGTATCATACACGATTCACCCCCCACCCCCCGTGCAAGAGAATCTAAATCCATCCTTACACATCATCAAATATTTTCTATATTATGTACAGGTATCAACGCTGGAATCATCTCAATCACTCGGGATTAACTTAACCCCTTACCCACCCACCCACAGCTCACAGCTCGCGCATCACGATATACCGATTCGATGATCCCCACCCACCACCCACCTTCACACACTTCGTTGAATCATAGAAAAACTCACCAACAGACATTACCTAACTAACCAACCAACTACATAAAATCCCACACAGCCAGTACTTACAGCGCATCCTCCAGACAAGTACACGAAATCTACCTTTACAGTTCGAAACAGAAATGAATTTTTCCCCGTGGAAGGAAGGATGGATGGATGGATGGATGGATATGTGGGAATCGAAAGCGTGGGAGGTGAAGGGTTGACTTGTGGTTTCTTGGAATGTACTTACTCTACGGTACTTTTATCACCTACGGTAACTTATACGATACTCGGTAACTTACTAGTCCCACCTACAGCGTGATCATATATACGGTACATGGTACCGTATGCCAACCGGCCACGACACTTCATTTCATGATAATTATGATAATTGCTCACGCTATGATACCTCCACCGACGACAGGGTCAAAACCTGTACTGTCTAATGTATCCGTCCTATGATACTTAACTACAGCAACTAACAATCCTCCCTTCCTCCCTTCCTTCCTAATTCGCACCGCCACTCGGAATACCGGTATGCCCAGAGTACAGTGGTATGATGTTATACTCGAATGATATGAAACGGTGGTTATGAAAATTCAAATCTGAATCGCATTTTGTATCGTATGGGGGAGCGCTTAGCATGACCCTGCTTCGTAAAGTTGTGTTGTGATATCGGAGTTCGTTGATACTTGTAACATCATAATAATACAAGTATTATTATCATACCGACAATGTTTTCATCTTGTCAAACGGCCCTTGCCGTACTCACACCCGCACACTCGCCAAGCCTCCCTTCCCCAATTTTTCACCGACAGTTTGCAGATTGACCCCTAACCTTGCCTGCCGTGCCGTGCAGTATATAACCAGCCGATCCCCCACACCCCCCCTTCAACCCCCCGAAAGTTGTCACCCGGGAAAAAATTTGGCCACGAAGATATGTACCCTCCTTTCCTCGTCGGTTGATGATACAACTTACCCAGGGGAGATTGATGCTATCGCGCTATTCAAGAACTCTGGGCTTTTGCGTAACCAACTCTTTGAGTGTGTATGTACGTGGGTGGGCTTGGGGTCCCGTTGGTGTGATACATTTTGCTTTGGTTGTCTGTTTCTTTTTTTTTTTGCACGGCAGATTGAAATGGTATTTATTTATTGATGAATGAGGAGGGTGTGATTGATGGAATACAAGGCACAGATGCAGATATGGTAAGTAAATCCAAACCCGAGTTGAATGAGGAAGAAAAAGAAAAAAAAAAAAGCAGAAGAGATGGAAAAGCAATGGTAATGATAATGACATGCCCTGCACCATTTCCCCTTCATATATATATCGTGAAATCACCTCCCACGCCCTGTGGTCGACTCTATGTGCGTAAATACGCTTTCTCACCGTTTCTATCAATCAATCAATCAATCAACAAATCACACTTCAACCACTTCAACCGGTAGACCCCGCCTTACCTTCCTCCGCCCCAACAGTGTCGCGTTATCAAGACTAAGCTCAAACGGACCCCGCGCTCTAGGCGCCGTTCGCCCGGATCGTGCCCCCGCCGTCTGCTTCGCCGACCCCAGGATCCCAGCTCCCCTCGTCGCCGCTGCGCTGCCAGCATATGTGCTTCCCGCGTTCAGATCCGTCTGTCGGAGTGTCCGCTCCATGCCCGCAACGTCGTCCGCGTCGCGCTCCTTCGGGACCTTGACAGGCTCACCCGCCTCGTCGCCTTCCGAGTCGAACTCGTCCTCCTCGTTCAGGGGCTGATGACCCCCGCGATAACCCTGCCTCCAGTTCTTCCGGCGCTTGCCTTCTTCCTCCATCCTGTGCACCGCGTATCCCACGTCGAAGACCTCGCGCAAGCTGACCACGCCCGGGGAACGGAAGTCCATTCTTTTAGCGGCGCCTGGGGCGCCTGTGTCCGGGCTAAAGTCTGGTTCGGCGGCTATTGGGGTGAAGGTCTTGTTTGCGTTTCTGGCCGCGGGTGTGGCGAGGGGTGGGGCATCCGGGGCAGGGGTTGTCTCTTCGTCAGTCCCTCGGATCCATGGGTGCGCCATGAATTCGTGGATGGTGTAGCGCTTCTCCGGGTCGACGGTCAATAGGTGGGATACGAGGTCTTGAGCAGACTTGGAAATATCATCCCACCATGGCGACAGGAATGTGTATTGACCCTTTGCGACCTTCTCGGTGAGTACCGTGATGCTCTCGTCGTAGAAAGGTGGAAATCCGCACAGCAGAGTGTACAAGACACAGCCCATAGCCCACATGTCGACGCTCTTTGAATATCTCTCATCCTTGACAATCTCAGGAGCGGTGTATCCAACAGTTCCACAAGGTGTCATCGTCTGGGTATCCCATACAACCTTCGAAAGACCGAAATCGGCAACCTTGATCCGACCGATTCCACCGGCCCCGGTACCGGGCAAGAACTCGCCCTCATCCGCTTTGTCCTCATCTTCCGGACCACGGGGTCTAGGGTTCTTTGTTGGTGCGAATGGAATGGGCTCAAATAGTAGATTTTCAGGCTTAATATCCCTTCATTTATGCACGGTGGTGACGTCAGCTGGAGGCCTAAAAATTGAAAGCTGCGCAGGAACTCGGTGCAGCACCGGATATGCCAAATTCGGCTGAAGGAATCCGTACCTGTGCACAACACCTTTTTCTTCATGCAGATATCTAAGCGCCTCTGCTACTTGTACAATAACATGTCTGCCAAGATTCTCCGAGAAATATGTCAAACGAACAATCTGGTGGAACAATTCGCCTCCGGGACACAGCTCCAAAACAAGGTAATAGTAACTTCGTGATTCCGAGAAGGAGATCAATGAGACAATATTTGGGTGGTTAAGTCCTCGCATTATCTGCACTTCTTTCAAGATGTTCGCCCTCTGTAGGCAAAGGTTAGCATGGCTCTCCAATCTGGGCCTGACCCTCAATTTCGAATCCGGGCGAAGGAAAGCCACCGGCCGACTAGACTGCCGAAAGGAAAAGGAAATTCGAGGGAAAGGGAGGCTGCGTTTTCAAACGATGGCTTAAAGGCATGGCGGGAGAGCTTTGCCCACCTCTACTGTCTTCGGAGCTTTTTTAAAATCGGGATGCAGGTGGTCGTTGTTCTAAGTTGAAGCAGTCCCCCCGATATATGTTGGTCAAAAGTTTCCCCAAAATCGGTGCGCGCCCCCCTTCTCCTCCATTTATAATGAAAGATAGAGAGCAAAGAAAAGCGGTAAAGCCAAGCGAAGAGAGAGGGACCCCCATACCTGTGATGCGTTTAATTCGTATTTCCGTACAACCTTAATGGCGACCTCTCCGTATTCCCCCTGGGTATCACTAGCTCTGTAGACGTTGCTAAAGGCACCATCACCCATCTTCTCCTTCAAGGCCCACCGCTCCAAGCCAGGATACTTTGGCAGTCTCTCCCTGCTCTCCTTCTCTTCGGCTACAATCTTTGCGAGTAAGTTCTCGTCGTATGTCTTTCCACCATGAGCACCGATTCCACCAGCTGAGATGCCACCATGACCACCCCCGGTCACCACCCCTGGATCTGAATCGACGAGATGGCTGGGGAGCACCCCAGCAGTATTTGAAGCCGCTATATCACGATTACCGTCAGAGCCAGGAGCTGCCGGGTGGTCTTGTCCCCGATGTTGCTGGGTGTGATGGTGATGGGCCAGATTGGTGATTGGGTCGGAAAGGGCATCGCGTTGCTGTGGAGGGGTAGGGTGGGAATGGGCATCGTGATTCCGCGCTTGCTTCCCATGACGGATAAAGTTTTTGAGATTCTGATATGGAGTTGCCATCAGTTTAGTTAAGAGCACTCTTTGTTTATGGCAAAGGGGAAATTGCTGCACTGGCGTCGGAAGCGAGATAGGTAGACAAAAGGCTTGGAACAAGTAGCAGAGGGGAAAGCGGGGTAGGAGAGAGAGGGCGGAAGCATTGAGTTGAGAGTGAAAATGCCACAACAAAAGGGCAAACCATTGCGCTAGCCCTGCTCAGTATAGGGAACAAAGGAGACGGGTACAGAGAAAAGCAGGGAAATAGGTATCGAGGTGACAAGCAAGGGGAGTAATTGCCACAAGTACGATACAGGCAGGAAGCCACCAGTGTGAGTGTGAAGTTGCAGAACCAAGCATGATGACATCCGTAGTCTAGGATTTGGTACCCGCAAAACCCACGAAAAAGGTAGGGGGAGGAGCCAAACAGGGCTCGGAGAAGGAAGAGCCGGGGTGGGGAGGGAAGTGAAGGGGGTACAAGATCAAACGAAACATAGAAGAAGCTCCGAACTCACCTCTATCACAGGCATGACGATGAGGGAAAGCCGAGAATTAGATGACTGCAGGTATTTGTCTCCGCAGTCCAGAGCGCGTATCGGCCCCGAATATAGCGGCAGAGTTCCAGGAAACCAGTAGAAACCAGTGCGGTGGATCTTGTCGAGCTTATGATGCTCTTGCGATACCGGGGGAGTCGTTCAAGGGACGAGGAAATATTGGGGAGGAGTCGAATCTGTGGGCACGGGTGAGGGCAGGATTGACAATAGGCGGGACAGTATACACAGCACAGACTCAGGGCATAGGGGGGGGGGGGGCAGCGTGAGATATTATGAAGAAGCAGAAAGACAGCGAGACACAAATCAAAGCGGGGGGGGTTTCTGTGTCCAAATGTGGAAGGTAGGGATACCGTAATTGAAAAGTTGACAGTGGTAAGCTTTGTGATAGATAGACGTTGGCAGGAGGAGCGGGATGCTCAATGGGCAATAGAAGTTCATTATTGTTCATTGTGACTATGATAAACTGCGGCTGGCGGAGACAAAGCTGGGTTCGGCAACCAAGAGATTTCGTCACTTTAATCGTCACTGCTGAAGAGGAGTGGGGCGTGAAGTATCATATGTACTCGAGTACAGTATCCCTTCCCCTCGCTTTGGTATTCCAAGGTTGCAGCAGACTTGGAGCCATCCCTATTATACCCTACAGTATTCTACGGTACTCGAGTACAAGCAAGGACGCAGTGCGCGAGTGCAGTAGACTTACCCCCCTACCTGTCTGTGCGTGCCGGTATTCCAACTCCCAATCCCGCACCTTACTGGTCTCCCTTCCAAAGATACCCTATCCAAATACAAGTATCACCACCATTCTCCAACTGCCTGTATCATGTACTGGTACCCTACAGCATCAACCCTCCCTTGAAATCGCCCTCACGAGCTAATACAAGCTCACGTCTGCCAATCTTCTGCACTACAGTAGAGAGGCCTCGTACTGCCGCCCTGACCTGTTCATTCCGGCCATCTCATCTCGTATCTCGCGAAATCTATACTCGAGCAGTAGCTTCGACCGCCCCCTCCCCCTCCCCCTCCCGGCACACCAGCAGGTTACCGGTTTCTCTTGCTCCATGGTGCAAGTACTCACCCGCGATACAAGTACCGGTATGATACTTGAATGGAAGATCTAACAGGGCAGAAGTTGAAGTGGAGAGGTGATCCCTGCCTTCATTTGATAACTTGAAGTCACGCATCGTTACTCAAATTAACCTTCCCAGCTTACAAATCTACCACTGGCACAGTTGAGCTCTTTCAAACATACCCTGCAAGTGACCGAGAAAGTGCTCGAGCACTTGCACAGGTAAACAGAAGAGCAGGAAAGGAGCCAAGAGCCAAGAGCTTCGGTTTGCAGGAGGAACAAGTTGGACGAGGTCAGCAGCATCCGAAAGTCTGGTTCCAAAAAAGGTTTCAAGGGAAGAGCGTGGCGGGGTAAAATAGTATGATACGGTATGATATTATTATTATGATACTCGAGTAAGTTATGATATGATAGGGTATGATGCAAGATGACGGAGTGCAATAGCAAGGATTAACACCTCTTTCCCTTCCCTCCCCCTGTCACGAACGTCATTCTGGCAGCTGGGCTTGGCCAGATTCCCCGCCGTCATCCAGCAACATACCTGTATTTGGTCCTGTTTCTTGCGTTCCCTTCTGCTCGAGTACAGTACATTTCCTCCCACACCTCTTCCCTTTCTCTCACCCCCGGAACTCTTTGACAATGCTACCGGCAGAGGCACCCAGCCCGGAGTCTACGAGCAATGCCTCTACGGGTAGTGTGCTTTCATCTTTCACTCCTACCCTACTGACCTGAATCTCACCTAGTGGCCGTATACCTGTGTTTGGTGGTGTCACGTTGATAAATTTGATAACCCTAGAGAGCGATAGCCGCCGCACCTTACTCGAAAGATGGTTTTATTCTCTTCCGTTCCCATGACAATCAAGTTATCTACCGATCCGTTCGTGACGTTGCTTCAATCGTTCGAGAGCTGGCCCATCAAGATTGATTCTTGCACAACCCGGGCATTCGTTGACAATCCCCATGCTCAGACCTGGGCCGGTGCAGCACGGATCGAGTACGCTACTCTACCGGTACCAATAGTCCAACCTGACCGTAGCTTTGGGCACCGGTCTTATCAGCATAACTACAGTCTTATACTATACTGTTTGTATGAATGGCAGCACTAGTGGTGCGCAGGTTGTCTCTATCATGGATCCAACAAAATCCATTCCCCTCGTGATCCACTCAAGGGTCCACAGATCAGAAAACCCATGTGGCCACCCCTTCAGGCATACACATCACATACGGTAGCCACCCAATCTTCCCCCAGGGGGCACTCCAACGACAGAGGAAAAAGGATTGAAGGGCCGTTACTGTAATTTGCGAAACTGTTTGACGTCAATTTCCAATTGATCGTGCCAAGGCCTCGTCTCACATCCCCCTCTCACCCTCTCTCACCCTCTCTCACCCTCTCCTCCTCGCCTCTAGCCCCACGATCCATCATCCACGCAAACCCGAACCAGAATAAACATATTGAATTGAGATCTACCATCCCATAACCCCTCACCCTCATTCCACTCGCTCGATCTCTCATCTGCATTTCATCCAAACTAACCCCCCGTTGTTTTTTCCACGCAATTCGCCGATATTTTGGGGGTGCGATATGACCTGTCTGAAATTGAATGAAGTGCGAATCGTGGATTACCGTACTCGAGCAGTGAGGGAAACTGCACTTCTTTCCTGAGAGAGAAAAAGGGGATAAGCCGAGTGATGTTTCGGAGGGGGAGGGTGTCCTCCCTTCTTTTACTTTTTTACTTTTTTACTTTTTACTTTTTACTTTTTTTTTTTCGGAGATATCGACGCGAGTCCATGATTCCATGATAGAAACGAAGCACTCGAGTACCCTGCCGTACTAGTACTCGCACAGTGCAGTACTCGAGCATGTTCCCGGGCCGGGTGTGCGACCGTTAGTTGTGATGCCGGTACTCGGGTATAGTAGGATACATTCTGGAAGTACCGACACCGTCCCGTAGACCCCGTCGAGTGCCGGTAGTGTTTTACGCATGTATCATATTATCATTATTATTATTATTATTATGTTGTTCTGCCGTGAGGATTCCTGTTTCGCCGGGAGACTACCGGTACAGTATCATAGAACTACGACAGAACTACCGTACCGTAACTTGCCACCCCCATATCAGCTCCGCCCTACGATAGGAGCCTCAAGGAAAAAGGATCCAGGCATCGGTCAAAGGCCCCAATCGCCCTTCGAGAGACCTTCTCTGGCCAGGCGTCCTACAAACCTCATCTCAAAATACCGGTTAAAACACGGCGAATATCTGGCATCGTGCCCAGAACCTGCTATCCCACCCGCAAAATTCATCCGCAAACCTCCACATCATCCTCTGCCACCAGTTGCCTGCGAGCCCTGAGCAAGCCTCAGCACAGCACAACACACCTCATTCAACAACTCATCCATTTCTCACATTAACAACTTGCACAGCAGCGACTTCGCACTCCCCGCGATGTCCTCGAGTACCAATATGATGCATTGAAACGTTGTCCCCGACTACGGATACTCTATAGGTTCTGCAACGAGGCCTGGCAGATCCAGCAGCGCTGCAAGGGGGGAAAGAGGGAAGGAATGCGTTGACAGCGTTGACAGCGTTGTCTTCGTCGCAGAGCACAGTATTGGTCGGGGAAAGAGGGATTGGGATAGCGATAGGTACATGTACTCGTACTAGTTTCGTACCTCTGATCCGTGCATACATACCGTACTGTACTGTACTCGAGTACATGGTAAACCGTGTCCGTAACCCAGGTTTAAAACGCCCAAGAGGGTGGGCAGAGCCTCTATTCGAAATTTGGGGACATCACGGGGGGGCGAGGGGCCAGGATACGGTACTGTAGAGCAGCTACCGGCAGTGCGTACCGTACTGTACCCAGTACGAGTACGAGTACTCGAGTAATCTGCGGTATGCACTGCGCAGAGTATTCGCAGCTTGAGAAGGCTGTATCGAAAGTACTGTATGAGTACCTGTGAATCGCGAGCAAACTTGTACTAATTATCTTCTTCTCTCCCTTCTAGACCAGCCCAACTACTACCGTACAAGTACTCGAGCAGCGGCCACTAATCTCTGCCGGTCCACTCAAGTCTGCTCGCAGCAACCTGACCAAGCAGCTCCATAAGCAGCCCTCCGCTGGCCCCAGTAACAACCCACCCTGAATCCACGGCCGCCGGAAATCCCACCCCTCCCAACCCCCCACTTCCCACTCCTCACCAACCAAAACCCAATCCCCCACCGAAACAATATAGCGAGGCGGCGAATCATTGGTTGTTGGATAACCTTTTGTTCCTCACACAGAGAAAAAGCCCACCAATGCGACGCATATAACCGGTTGCTGCGACCTCCTCCTCCTGCGCATTAATTATGGAGGGGTGCTCGCCACGGCTCGCTATAGGCCGGCATGCACAGCATCTGTGTCGCCCTCGAGAGAACGAATGGAAACCCGCTTGCCATTTGCAATTTGGTAGGGACAAAAAGTGAAATGGAAACGTTCTGGCTCGGGGTTACATGGGTGGGCCGTATTGGAACACAGGTTTACTCTCTACTGGTTGATCTGGCTGATTCTGCAGCGCAGTCCGGCACTGTGCTCTCTCGCTCACTCACCCATTCGCCCAACCTCTCCATCCTCTATCATACCCTACCCGTATCTTTTGAGAGGCCGAATTCCCTCTCGCTCACTCTTCCCCCGTGCGTGAGCGCGCGCGTGTGCAGTACCGGAGGCAGAGACTCTCTCCTGGGAAGGGTAATGACATGAATTTGCCCAAATTAAAAGAGGTAACAAGAAGCAGATTTGCTGAGGTTGGAGAGCAAATCAAATGGAATGAATTTTAAAAAGGAAAAAAAAAAA
>QFET01001919.1:0-28500 GCA_003316355.1 Tuber calosporum
CTCTGGTCCTCGGTGGACCTACTACAGGCCCTTCGTGCCTACATTTTGGAATCTGCAAATAGATTCCCCCCACAGATGCCGGCCCACGGGCCACCCTCACCTTAGGACAGCTTGGCTGCCCTCCACTACTAACTTTGATTCTTTCATGTTGTTATTATTTTCCATACTTTGTTTGGAATTTTGTTATTTTCCTTCCTTACTTGAAGAGCCTCCATTGCGGGAGCAGTGACGGTACCGTTACGACTGGGAGATAGGATTTTGATTTTTTCTTTTGTTGGTTTGTTTGAGATTAACGTTTCGTTTTTGCCATAGCTAGCGCTGCATGCAGGTTCCTGTACGTTAACAGAGAATATATCAATTAAATAAAAAAAAAAAAAAAAAAAAAAAATTAAGGACTATATCAAGCATACCAAAGCTATTTGTCAAAAGCTGGAAAAAGGGCAGCTATATTCGAACATAAAGATAAGTGTTTTGTTTGCACAAAAGCTTGATATCCTAGGTCACTTTATCGATGATAAAGACATTCACCCGGCACTAGATATGATCAGAAGCGTTGAGTACTGAACAAGACCTCAACGCAATAAGTAACTTCAGGACTTTAGTGGAATAGCTAATTATATCTCCCAGTTCCTACCACACATCACCAGCATTACTGCACTACGTACAGTGCTTACTGGCGATGCTGAATGGAAATGGACAGACTTGAAGGAAGTAGCCTTTCACGCAGTGAAAAAGGCAGTGAAAAATCATCAAGTTCTTGGACCTATTAACTATACCAACCTTAAATCAATTTGGCTATTCACCATTGCATCTCCTACCAGCGGTGGCGCTTGGCTAGGCCAAGGATGAACCAGAGAAATAGCCAGACTGGCAGCATTCTATTCCAGGAAACTGTCAGCCTCCTGGAGTAACTACCCCATACACCAACAGGAAGCTCTTGCAATAGTGGAGGCTGTACAAGCCTTCGCCAACATGTTGTCCCACACAAAGTTTACTATAGTCATGGACCATGAGCGTCTTCCCAAGCTCTTGACACAGAAGAATCTCCGTGACTGGCAGCAAAGATGGATACTGGATTTAGCCTGTTTGACTTTATAATAGAATACATGCCGCAAGTTTTAAATTTTCTGGCAGACTATCTATCCAGAGTTCATGAAACCAATTCAGGGCCTGATGATACTATACTACAGGACCCCACCTCTGAAAATTCTGATATCCAGAACCACAAATCCAATCATATTCAAACCAACTAACTTATACTTGTTCCTTATACAATAGCCTAGATTCCGACAGTCAAAGGGAAACTATTGAAGAAACACAACATCTTCTATCGCATACTACTCGCGAATCTATCTATCCCTCCTCTCTGACTACATAGCAAGCTAAGAGACTGCAGCTAATGCTGTAACTGGCTCCCAAAAGTGCAAGAACAGTGCTATCAGCAACTGTAGTAGCATCCAGGCAGCGAACACTTCAGGAGACAAAGCTACCAGGAACCTTCACCAAACAAGAGAGGAACAAAGCCAATCAGCGCTCTCTTAGACTGCCTGCTATGATAACCAGTGTCTCACACAAAGAGACTGCAAGGAAGCCAATGTATATTTCCCGAAGGACCCAGAAAAACAAAAGCAAGCAAAGAAAGCGAAAGCAACATCAGATACCTCAATGGAGACTAGCCCCGCTCGATCACACGATAGTTCTATGTCCCTACCTTCACCAGGAAACAAATACCTCAGGCTTGCAGATATGATAACAACAGCCTCTCCACCCATGGCTTTACCAACTTCGCAAGCTTCTAGATCCCTCTATAATGATCCTGAAGCTTTCTGGAATTATACCGACTCTAATAACGCCCAGAACTTCCCAGGTACCCTCCACTAATCCCTTATGGGAAAATTCAGCCCAGCTGTCATTGAAGCCCTCCAGAATGACACTCTTTTACGGCGAGTCCAGGAGACTACTGACAAGCTACACTATCCAATCCAGGATGACCTCCTGATAGCTGACAATACCAATAGCTATTCTAATATCTATATCCCTATGGGACCCGTAGAAGTGGGAGTATACCTATAGGATTTCATCGTTAAAACTGTTCATGAAGGCCTAGAACACTTCACAGCTCACAAGTCCTACAAGTACGCTAGTTGTTTCTTGTGATTGCCTCAGATACACCATCACTTTATATCCTACTGTCGCCCTTGTGATCAATGTCAGATCAACAAGGAGCCACAAACATTTCTGGCAGGTAGATTTCTACCCCTGCTAGCACCTGTCAAAGCCTACCAATCACTTGCCATAGATTTCGCTGGCCCCTAATATAAATCAAATAACCATACTACTATCATTGTTATTATCGAGCACTTTACCTCCTAGACTCATCTTATACCACTTCAAGACTCTGCCACCTACGAAAAAGTATTCATCAAACTCCAGAAGACGATATTTGATGTTCATGGATATCCCTTAGGCATAATAGTGGACCAAGACTCCCGCTTTACCTCTAGGTTCTGGTCTCTGATGATGAAGTCAATGGAAATCTTAATCTGGATAGGAACTCAATATCACCGCCAAACCAATAGCCAGGTAGAGCCCTGGATTCGCACCCTTAAACAGAGGTTGAGGAATTTCATCAACAAGAGACAGAACAACAGGTCTAATGCCCTCCCAGCGATTGCAGCAGACATGAATGACACCCCACATGAATCCTTAGGAATATCTCCATACCAAGCACCTTATGGATGCCCTTAGAAGGTCTTCAAACCAGTCCTCAAATCCGCCCGAAAGATACTAGCAGTGGACGAGATCTGAAATACTCATGAAGCTACATGGATGGAGGTGGATAAGGCCAAAAAGCATGTCACATTCTGGCAGACTATGCAAGCAAATGAAAAGAGGAACCCTTATCGAAGACCATTAAATATTGGCACCAGAATCCTTCTCAGAGGACATCATTAGACCCCTGCCCCTGCACGATCCAAGAAGCCTAAGCCCTACTGCTTTAGACCATTTTAGGTCCTTGAGCATGACTCTAGTAGCGATAGCTATAGGCTTGAATTGCCTACAAGAATGGACAGATAGAAGACATACTTTCATATTGCAGGCCTAAAGGAATACTATGAGAACAATTCCAATAGTTTGCATCCAGAGGGATGGATAGGCCAGCGCATATACTCATCAACAATGCAGAAGAATGGGAAGAATAGCAGAGACTATATCATCGCGTAGAGAACAAGAGAGTTGAGTTCCTGGTACCCAGGAAAGGGTATGATAGGACAAATGACTTTTGAGAACCTAACGAGAACCTGGTGAACTGAATGGATATCATAGTGGAAAATTGGAAAGAAAACCACAGCACAGAACCGATACCTAAGAATACCTTCCACTATGTCAGGAACTCTAGGAAGCCTATAAAGGTTTCTTCAATCTCTTGTACTTGAACCATAGTACCCAAGGATTACTGGCAGACTTATAATGATATGGAATATGATCCTGCAGGCAGCGATGATAGCTGCTCAAATTATGTGTATTGGCACGATCTTATACCAGAAGTACGAAAATATAACACAGTATTAAGAGTATACTACAGGCAAGCTTGTGTGAGGAGTATTGTAGTATGAAGGTAGATTGGTAGTAGTTCTTGTCCTTAATTAACTAAAAAAAAGTAGGCGGCAACAAGCTTTTTATACAGGTCCGTGTCCTCCTTGTACTCAGTAACAAAATAGGGAAAACATTGTAAGAAACATAAGTGCGAACAGGTTTGACCATGAAAAACTACCAAGGAAATCCCAATATAATATGCGTAATCTGAAGTGGTGTGCGCGAAATAAACGGAAAGATATTCTTGATACAAGACTAGTAAAAGGTCACTATACATGGAAAGATAACTGAGAAATCCCGCACATAACCTAAGAAATATACGCATTAGTTCTAAAACATTATCAGGAAATATAACTGAGAATATGATATATCCTAGCTGTAGTAATGTCCGTAGTTTCCCTGAGTAAACTTGCAATAACCAAGCAGAGTCATAAACTATATTACCATAGGATATATACATATGAAACGAATTGAAGAATTTCAACACTTCCCCTCATTATCTACAGTCCAACAATCTCATCATCCGTTCATGTGCCTGTTTCGCAAGTACCTTGGTACAAATGTCGGCAAGATTTTCTGATCAGGCAAACTTCAGGATTGTGAAAGAACCGTTATCGATCTCTTCTCGTATTTTGTGAAAATGGATATCTATATGTTTTATTCGTTCATTAAGTTGAAGGTTGGTTGCAAAATAATTTACGTCGGAATTTGCGGCATACAAAGCGATCAGTGTTGTAAGCCGGATGTCACTGAGAACTTTGATGTACCATTAGATTTGCCTTGCTGCGAGGGACATAGCTACCCATTCAGCTTCCGTATTCGATGTTGCAACTGAGGCTTGCTTCTTGGACTGAGAGGATATACAGGCATTGTTAAAGAGAATAATATACCCTGAGAAGGAGCCGCGTGTATTGATAAAAGCTGCAAAGTGCGCATCCACATAGGTGCTCATAGCGTTTGTAGTTGTACAAGGGTAGATGATTCCAAAGTCTTTTGTAGCGTGAATGTACCGAAGGAGTTGTCTAGCAGCCTTTATGTGGATTTCGGTCGTGAACGAAGAAAATTGTGAGAGGAAGGATATTGTATACGATAGATCGGGTCTGGTACCAGTAGTCAGGTACATAAGTGAACCTATTATCGATTGGTATATTGACATGTCCGGTATCTGTTCATCCACTGTCACTTTCAGTTGTTGAATGCCTTTGGGTAAGCAGGTAGAGATAGGCCGTTAGTTTTCCATACCATATCGCTTAAGGACTGACTTGATGAATCGTTCCTGGGTAAGATGTATCCGGTGTGTGGTATAGGTGATGTGTAGGCCAAGTAGGAATTTAGCTTCCCCTAACTCCATAATTTCAGGGCCCGTTTTCAGATCGTCTATGAGAGAAGTAGCTAGCGGAGTGTTGGCCTAGTATATAGCGATGTCGTCAACGTAAACATGTAAGTATATGTCGTGTTTAATGTGCACAAACATGCATGGGTTAAGGGTGGGTGTCACAAAACCTCCGGATGTTTAGTATCTAGCGAGTAGAGCGTACCATTCATTCACATATTGCTTAAGTCGATAGAGACATTGGTTAAGTCACCATACTTTGTTTCCATTACCGAACCCAGGTATCGGTCGCGTGTAGACTTCTACTTTCAATTCACCATAAAGGAATGCGTATATGACATCGAATTGCCGTGGTCGCCATTTGTTTTTAGTACATATTGCAAGGAGGAAGCGGAGTAATTCATATCGAATGACCGGAGCAAAAGTATCTTCAAAGTCAAAACCAGGTACTTGTGAGAATCCTTTGGCAACAGCCCTTGCACGGTACCTTTCTAATGTTCCATCAGCATTTCGCTTGGTTTTAAAGACCCCTTTACTGTCAATAATCTTGCGTCCTGTAGGTGTATCTACTTCATTGAAAGTACCACTTTTCTCAAGTGCCTTTATTTCCACGTCAATTGCGTTGGTCCATTGTTCCTTAAGCGAGCTTTTCACTACTTGGGTATAGGTTTTAGCATCCTCGTCTGATGGTACAGTGACATTTCTGCCAAAGCATTTTGATGGGCGAATGGTTCTGCCAGCTTTAGTTTATATCTCAGGGGGACTTTCCATTTGTACTTCCTGTACTGGAGGTTCAGGTGTTTCTTCCAGAGTTTGCGGACGGTCATAATCTTCGCGATGTTGAGGCGGTGGAGGTGGATGTACTTCAATGGTTGGTTTGTCATTTGCTTGCTGTGGTAGAGTTTTATCGGGAGCCATTGCTCTTTGGTAGGAAGGTGGGTAGACTGTTGCAAAAGTCTCTGATGAGGGTACTGGTTTCTGGGGATCAAGAGGTAGTATAGTCTTGGTTGTCCAGTGGAGCTGACGCGTTTCTATATTTTGTGCAATGATGATATGTATATATGGTATATTTTGCTGGGGGAAGTATATGCAACAAGGTATCCTTCTATGGCGCGGGGCTCTAACATTATTCCTGGTTTTCTGGTCTCCTCAGGTATATGTATAAAGCATTTGGTCCCGTAGGGGCGTAGGTGGTTTACAAACGGCTTCATGTTGTAGAGAGGTTCATAGGGTGTTAGTTTTCCTATAGATTGGTTAGGGAGGATGTTCCAGAGGTATATAGCTATTGTAACTGCTTCGGCCTATAAACGTGGTGTAAGACCTTAATAACATAGAATGTGTAGATGTGAAAATGGTCCTATTGTACTGTTCGGCAACGCCATTAGAGTCATGAGAGTAGGGAGGTATTTTGTAAAGTATGATACCCAGTTTTTCAAACATGGTTGTCATATCTTTGTTGACATATTCTCATTAATTATCGGTCCTGAATCATGTTGAAATTTCTTATTATTTTTAAATGAATATTTCCTTGAATATATCAAATATTATCTTAGTTGGTTAGTGTGTCGGCAATACCAATTACACCGCATACATTACTACAGCTAGGACATTCGGTGGATTTATATATGTTATATTTCATTATTACGATAAGGATTCTTAATGTATATTTCTTTATCTGGTACTAAGTTTATTTTGCTTGCTTATCACATATTTTAACGGTTATTGTACCTTCCTTTATGTCTTATCATCCACAACGAAACCATTCAAACCACATTAGTTTTATACAAACTTTGGGGATTTTCTTGGCAGGTTTTCAGGGTCAAATACGTTCGCACTTATGTTTTTCCTACTGACGTTATGGGAAAAGGTGTTCGTACTTATATTTTTCCCTTTTTATATTCTTTTAGATAACGGGAGAGCGCACTCTTGTATTTATTGTGGCTACCGCGCTCTTTTCTCGCTTAGAAGAATAAGGAACCGACTACATACCAATCCACCTACATAAATCTACCACTCCTCACCAAGGTGTGACCGCAATACTCGCTTAGTATTGCGTTACTATATTCCGATAGATATAAGATGGTGCCCATACACATTTGAACAGGATATGAGCCCGGGCCTCCTATACCTTTAAGATATGCATTTAAACCCTCCAACTGATCACGAAAACTCACAGTCAACGAAGCAAAACCCGTTCTGCCATCGATCCAAGTTTCCCACCAGAATTATACCCCGAAATATTTTTCTCAGCAAAGTTTATTTCTCGGCAGGAAACATCGACCAGACGATACGCACCTTCTTGACGAAACCAAACATTCACGGCCTCAGCTTTACACAAGTCTCAGCGAAACACTCTCGGCGTTAACCACTACTTAACCGAGCTCTTTTCACCGTTCGCCTCCGTCTCCTTCTATTTCCCCTCTTTGTGAGCGCAAGCGTTATCCACCACTCCCCCGCACACTTTATCAACCACCTGGATGTCAATACATCTGAGGGTGGACACTCCCTGAAAAATCCTTGATAGGTGAACGTGTTACTTTCAGGCTTGATAAAAGTTGTCTGGACTTAGAGGGGGTGTGTGGCCTGAGATGACAATTTGAAGAACACAACTTGTGTAACCAAAATCCAAAATGGCCTCAGCCTCAACCACCGTCCCTGAACCTTCGTCAGACAATCCCGTAGCAACCCCTTTGCCCATTGACCAAAGGGACTGGACACACGCTATTAACTCTAAACGCGGCTTCGCACCTAGTTACGAACTCAGCTCCATCCCAAAGCTGACTGGGCCAGAGAACTAACGCACATGGAGTAACATATTCTAGTACGTCCTCGAACTGTTCACCTGCAGGGTCATTGTGCAAGGAGCGGAAACCATCCCCTTGGAAATACGGGATGAAGACGGGAATCTGACAAATGTTGATGCTATAGATGATTTTCGCGATCGCAGCCAGTGGGCATCGGCCTACTTCCTCGTGACCATTGATTCAAAATGGCTCATCCTCCTGGCAACCCAAAAAACGCCACACGTAATCTCGACGGCGTTCCAGGATAAATTTGACAGAGATAACACCTTCTCCTTTTTCCACACACTCAACGCTGTTCTCAATACCAAATACGAGTCGTCTGAACCCATCGCTCATCAGATCGGCAAGTTCGACACCCTTTGGAATCGCATGGAACACCTTTGCTCCTCTACTACCGAAAATGATCGTTACGCCCTACCTTTTGCATCTAAGACGGTATTCGAGTCATCGGGAGCAAAAGCTGCTGTCCTTCTCGTGTCCCTCCCCGAGTCGATGAAAAACAACGTCGACAACCTCCAAACCAAGGAGGATCCTACCTACAACCAGGTCTATAACAGGTTGTAGGACCTTAAAACTTCTGTTAACTCTGAAGAAGACAAGGCGTATGAAACCGCCACTGTCAAAGGAAAAGGGAAGGAACAACCACAACCAAGGGGAAACAACACATCGGTCACAGCCTAGGAATGCTCATACTGCAAAAAGCATTACCCCTCTGCACTCAATGAAGGCCAGAGTTGGATAGAGTGTCAGAAACTCAAGACCTATAACCAAAAGAGGAAGGAAAGGAAGGCGATTGATAACGCCAAGATCGGCAAGGAAGAGACATCCAAACCGGTCAGTACTTCCTTAACCGTTACCACTATGCGAAAGACCCCTCACCTACACAATTGGGTAATCGATACAGGTGCAAGCTCACATATGACATGCAACCTAGACCTTCTTATAAACTTTGAACCAGAAAATGGAAACGTCAAGTTAGGCGATGACTGTGTAATAGAGTCATGCGGCCGTGGAACAGTTAAGCTCGTGGGCAAAACATCTAATGGCCATGTATCTCGTGTTTTTCTTCAACATGTTCTCTGGGTTCCTAAGTTGGACCAATGGAATTTGTTATCGTGGCGCGCTATCGTTTCATTGGGAAAAAGGTTTTCTTTACGCAGTACAGGAAAGGACATGTATGTCATGGGAGAGAACAAAGAGGTTTTATGGGGCAAGCTTGACGGACAAGATTATGTCGTGCAGGAAAGAAAGGAACAGGCATACAAAATGACCTATCAGGAGAGGCATTAAGCCTTGGGTCATCCCTCACCAGCCTACCTTCGCTCCGACAAATACTCCGACACACCCCATATCCCGACGATTCCTACAGCTTGGCAATGCGAATCTTGCATACCTTGAAAGTCGATCAAACGAAAGCCTGAACGAACACAGCACCTTTACCAAAGCCCCTTCAATTTAATTCACTCCGACTTAAGCGGAAAATTCTCGACACCATCCTTTGGTAATTCTTGGTACTATATCACCTTCATTGATGACTGCACACGATACAGCTGCATTTACCCTATCAAGGTAAAAACCGATACGGTATAAATCTTCAAACAGTTCATTCAGGAGCGACAAACCTAAAAGAACGCCATAATTAACCGATTCAGAACTGGTAATGGTAGTGAATACGTGAACCATGAAATGCTAAACATGTTTCAGGCGCATAGAATACTTCATGACAAAACTACACCCTACTCACATGAATCAAATGGCGTTGCTGAACGGTATAACAGGATGATAATAACCGCCACTAGGTCCATGTCCAAAGGTTTAACTCTACGAGTTTGGGCAGAAGTAATCGCAACTGCCGTATACATCAGACACCCTCTTCCCAAGCGATCTATAGGAGGATCAACGCTTTATGAATCTCTCTACAACCAAAAGCCGTTGATCAACCACCTGCTCCCATATGGGACCAAATGCTTCGTCCACATACCTGAGGAGACCAGAAAACCAGGAACGAAGCTACAGCCACTGGTGATCGAAGGCTATCTTGTTGCTTACACATCCTTTGACTGGATATACCGGATATACATCCCCTCGCAACATAAGATATCTGAAACACGCCAGGTACACTGGACGACAAAAACGATTGAACAAACGGAAGTGCCAAGTACAACCCTTGCTCCGGATACCCAATTTGCCACCGTTCATCCTCCCTCCGTTCCTATTGACCTGCAATCGTACAGTAAGACTTTGGAATTGGACCGTAGTACGACACCTACCAACTGCACAACAGCGATTGAAATCCATCCTCCTCCATTACCTCCACACCCAGTGAACTACGACCGACCCACCATACCGTCACCTACTCCGGAACCTGCTTCCTTAGAACCAGAACTTCAAGAACATGAGGCCCTACCAGACGAGCAACCGGAAACACGGACAAGTTGAGGCCGAATCTCACGCCCACCAGTATGCTTTGGCAGAAATGCTACTGAACTACAGGATGAGGATCCCACCACGTATCACCAAGAGATTAACAGTACGCTTAAGGAACAGTGGCCCACGGCAATGGATGACGAGATTAATGCACTAAAAAGGAATGAAACCTTCGATGTTGTTGACAGACCGATGGGAAGAAAGATAATCGATAGTAAGTGGGTTTACAAGACTAAACATCTTGCACATGGGACATTCGAAAGATTTTGCGCAAGAGCCTTTGCTAAAGGGTTTTCACAAATTGAAGGCTTCGACTTCGAAGAAACATTCGCCCCTGTCATCCGTTATGAATCTCTCCTGTTTCCTCCAAACGATATGCGCCCAAAACAATTGGCGAGCGCAACAGTTCGATGTCAAATCTGCTTTCCTCCACGGCGAACTCAAAGAAGAGCTTTACCTACCACCATTACCTGGGTTCCGTGACAGAGAAAAAGTATCAAAACTTAACTGATGTCTTTATGCACTAAAGCAATATGCGAATAAATGGTATGCTCTCGTCGCAAAATTCTTAACCTGCAAGGGATTTACAACATCAGCCCTAAACCCAGGCATGTTCGTTCATGCTAAACACGACCTCTATGTATCGGTTTACGTTGATGACATTGTCATACACGCAGTCGACTCCCTCCATGCCACATCTCTGATAAAAGACCTGAAATAGGCATTCGAGATCACTGACCTAGGGGAAGCTAACTTCCTACTCGCCTTGCACATAACATATTCACCAGACGGCATACATCTTACCCAGCAAAAATACATCAAGTCAGTCCTCCAACGATATGGCATGTAAAACTCACGTTTCGTTTCTACCCTTTTACCAAAAGGCATTCAACTTACGAAAGGGACCGAAGAGATACGGATACCAGACCCCTTCATTTAGCAATCAGTTATAGGATCACTTATGTACCTCACCACTGGCACAAGACCCGACCTATCGTATACGATTTCATTTCTATCTCAATTTTCTTCTTACCCATCTGAAGCACATTTAAAGGCTGTTAAACACGTCTTACGTTACCTTGCAGGGACGGAAAATATAGGATTGTTCTACCCGTACCCAACCAACGCAACTCCCGCTATCGATGTCTATGCAGATGCAGACTTTGCAGCTTGCCTTGATACCAGCCACTCCTTCTCAGGATACATTGTTGTCTTAAATGGTTCATTTATCTCCTGGCGGTCCAAGAAACAGGCATCCGTCGCTACATCTACTACTGAAGCGGAAAATGTTGCTATAACACTGGCCACGTGACAAATCCAATGGTTCCAAAAAGGCCTCAACGATATTCGACTAAGTTTACCGATCGCTTTGCACGCAGAGAATACTGGCGCTAATTTTGTTGCGACAAACTATCAACTAAATGAACGTACCAAACACATCGATGTTCACTCTCTCAAAATACGAGAAGAACTAGACCGCGGTTCGTTCACTTTACTAAAGGTTGAGTTGTGAGAAAACCTTGCCGATAACTGCACCAAAATCTTAGTGAAACCGGCACATACACGGTTGATGGGACTTCTGGGCTGTAGATAATGAGGGGAAGTGTTGAAATTTCTTATTCGGTTTTATATGAATATTTCCTTGAATATATCATATATTCTCTTACTTGGTTAGTGTTTCGGCAATACCTATTACACAGCATACATTACTACAGCTAGGACATACAGTGCGTTTATTCATGTTATATTACATTATTATGATAAGGATTCTGATGTATATTTCTTTATCTGGTATTCGGGTTATTTTGCTTGCTTATCACATATTTTAATGGTTATTGTTCCTTCCTCTATGTCTTATCATCCACAACGAAACCCCTCATACCACTTTAGTTTTAAAAAAACTTTGAGGATTTTCTTGTCAGGTTTTCAGGGTCAAATACGTTCGCACTTATCTTTTTCCTACTGACCTTACAGTAAAACACATTCGTACTTATATTTTTCCCTTTTTGTATTCTTTTAGATAATGGGAGGGCACACTCTTGTATATATAGGGGCTACGGCCCACTTTTCTCGCTTAAGAGGAATAAGGAACTGACTACCTACCAATCTACCTTCATAAATCTACCTCTCCTCACCAAGGCGTTCCTGCATTACTCGCTTAGTATTGCGTTAGTATATTCCAATAGATATAAGATCGTGCCCATACACATTTGAACAAATCGTTTAATAGTAGCATTGTCCTGTTAGTGTATTTCTTTATTGAATTAGTTGAATACTTTAACAGTATTGGATTTGACTTTAAGAGGGTAAATCCAGGTCTACCGTGTACATTCGTTAATAAAGGTGACTTAGTACCAGGAGTTTCCAAAGGAAGGGGTGGAGAATGTTCCACTAAGATCAGAGTGGATTAAATCACAGGGATTTTCACATCTTTTGTCTGTAGATTCGGGTTTGCGTTTAGTTGATTTGGACGTAATGCAGGTTTCACACTGCCCGTGTTTCGGAACTTCGGGTATAGTTGTATTGTCTGAGTAATTGGTACTTATGAGGTAGGATGGTGAAGGATGTCCGAAGGCTTCATGCCACTGTTGGTAAGTCATCTTGTTCGCCACTACTTTCTCTTCTTTCACTACATAATCTTGACCGTCAAGCATTCCCCATATTACTTCTCTATTATTCTCCCTGTATACAAACATATCCGCTCCTTTACTACGCAAAATAAAACCATTCCCCAAAGAAACAATAGGGCCCCATGACAAGAAGTTACTTTGACCTAACTTCGGAACCCAGAGAATATGTTTTAGGAATACAGGGGCTACATGACCGTTTGAAGTTTTGGCCATGAGCTTGACAGTTCCTCAGCCACATGATTCTATTACCGAATCATTGCCTAACCTAACAGTCTCTGTACTTGGTTGGAAGTTTACAATAAACCCTAGGTTGCTTGTCATGTGTGAGCTTACGCTTGTATCGATGACCCATTTGTGTGGGTGAGGAGTATTTTGCGTAGAGAGGAGGGATGTGGATGTACTGACTAGTTCAGATATTTCTTCTTTGCCGATCTTTGCTGAACTAACAGCTTTCTTTTCCTTCTTCTTTTGGTTGTCGCCCTTGAGTTTATTACACTCATTCGAGGTATGTCCCTCTGCGCGAGCAGTGGGGTAATGCTTTTTGAAGTAGGTACATTCCTTGGATATGGCCACAGGTGTCCGTGGAGGTTCCCTTGCTTTTCCTTTGACATCAGCACATTTATACGCTTTGTCGTCCTCAGGGCTAACCGAGGGTCTCATGTCCATCAACTTGTTGTAGACATGGTCATAGGGAATGTCCTCCTTGGTTTGGAGGTTGTTGAAAATGTTACTCAATGACTAGGGAAGGGAGCGGAGATGAACTGCTGCTTTGGCTTCGAGTGACACTAATACCGATTTGAATACAAATTGTAGAACATATCGTTCGTCAGTAGAGGAGGTGCAGCAACGATGTTGCATTCGATTCACGAGGCTATTGTACTTCTTGATATGGTCTGCAATAGGGGCACAGGTATCGTACTTGGTATCAAGGACAGTGTTGAGTTGTTCGAAGAAGGAGGTAGTGTTTTCTCTAGCAAATGTATCTTTGAACGCTTTCCAGATAGCGGTAGGTGTTTTGTGGGTGGCCAATAAAAGTAAGCCATTGCCGGTCAATCGTTTCAAGGAAGTAGGCCGTGGCCCCTTGGTATCACTCGTGGAATTCATCTAATCTCTCAGAGTTATTATTTCCATCCTTGTGCTCTTCTTCCTCCGTTAGAGTTTTCTTATCCGTTACTATGTCCCTGCAATTATATAAAGTAAGGACACATTCGGAGATATCTCGCCAGGTCCTGTAGTTATCAGGCCCAATGAGCTTTGGGATGGAGCTCAATTTCTTACTTGGTTACCAACTACGTTTGGAGTTGTTGGCATAATATCAGGGGTTTGGTGCAGGAGTTTGTGGAGGCGGAACGGTGGTTTCTGCCATGGCCATTCTTGCTCGCTTAAGGCAAAGTGACTTTGGTTGCTAAGTACCAGTACTTTGCTTTTCACTTGCAAGTGGTTGCAGCTTGAAAATTGCACTTTCTGTAAGAACTCAGATTTATTTAGGGAGGAAAACTCGGACTTTAGCGAGGAGTGCCAAGACATTTTCGCATCAATTTACCAAGAATTTTTAGTTTCATAAAGAACGTTTCGTTTCGGAACGATATTTAGTTTCGAACGATTTTTCATTTCGTCTTTCGTTTCGAAGGATGATTCGTTTCGAGAGATGTTTCATTTAAAAAGATGTTTCTTTTCAAAGATGTTTCGCCTCGAATGCAAATCTTTCGATGTTACACGAGATGTTTTCCTAGAAAGAGTTTTATATCCTTTCAGAAGGAATTTGATTCGTGGTGAAAGAGGATAGCGTGTAAGAGCAAGTCGTATAGCCATGGAAGTACCGGGCTCATAACCTGTTCAAATTATGTGTGTTGGCACAATCTTATACCATGAGTACGAAAATACAACTCGGTATTAAAAGTATACTATGTGCACTCTTGTGTAAGGAGTATTGATGTATGAAGGTAGATTGGTAGAAGTTCTTGTCCTTAATTGTCTAACATAAAGTTGGTGGCAACAAGCTATTTATACAGGTGCATGTCCTCCTTGTACTCAGTAACAAAATAGTGAAAACATTGTAAGAAACATAAGTGCGAACATGTTTGACCCTGAAAAACTACTAAGGAAATCCCAATAAAATATGCGTAATCTGAACTGGTTTGCGCGAAATAAACGGAAAGATAACACATGATACATGACCGGTAAAAGGTCACTATACATGGAAAGATAACTGAGAAATCCCGCACATAACATAAGAAATATAAGCATTAATTCTCGAACATTATCATGAAATATAACTGAGAATATGATATACCCTAGCGGTAGTAATGTCTGTAGTTTCCTAGAGTAATCTAGAAATATTCAAGCAGAGATATAAACAATAATACTATAGGAAATATACATATGAAACGAATTGAAGAATTTCAATAATAGCTACTTCAACACCGATGATAATTCAAGTCTCTGGCCTTACGAGAGCGGCAATGAGGCCTATGGCATTTGCGATAGATAGGTTTTGTGCAGATTTTGGGAATGTAACATTGTAAATGTTCTGGTACCTCTGTTACCACTCTCGTTACCCTTTCCTGTCTTAGATTACATTCATTTGATATTATTTCTTTTATGATTCATTTCCCCACTGGAATCTCTAGTCTCTTGCGCCCAGATTACTGTAACTAAAGGAGGATTGGCAGGATTGTGCCCCTGGAGTTCCATGGGAAGGAACAGGTCATGTATACCAGCTGTAGGATCGTGACAGTTTTCAGGGCAAGTCCCAGCCTTTCTAGGACTCCGGAAGAGCCACTGGATTCCTGCAGCTGTACACTCAGTGGTAATGATAGTGGCTACAGGTTTCTAGAGCCTCAGCTCTTGCAGGAAAGATTTTATGTATCTAAAAGTAGTCTCCTGGCTACCCAGTGACATTAGGCTTCTGACAGATGTCTAGACAATGAATAGACTTGGTTGAACAGCCTTCCTATTGCTCCACTCCGCTCTATAAACCATTCTATTGTACTCCCCATGTCATAGCCTCTCTGCAGGTCTCCCTTGGTCACCAAAGTGATAGCGGGCTACCGCTTAGGCTCTATTGTATAACAGTTCACACATGCTAGCGCCTGTTATAAAAACTGTATACACAACTACTCTGCTGTGCAAGTTGGCAGGTTGAGAGCAGATTAGACTCCAGGGGTCCCATAGGTACCAAATATCCTATTGTAGGTGTCTGAATTTCATGGAGGAGCTATCCGCGATCTGAGGCAATATCCTGCTTTTTTCAGAAAATAGTCTACTATTAAAGTAACTTGCACATTATGGTTAGACAATTACTGGCAGAGGTTGAAAAAGATGTTGAAGGTATTTGGTTGTAATATGTATGAGCTGGTTAACCCACCATTCCCTATGGGTATTGCCACTTTAGGCAACATAGTTGTAACACATTTCGAAGAGCTATATAGTTTTCACAATAGTGCATAGAGGCTAAGTAGACCATGTTGATTGTAATACTTGAAAAATGATCAAAGGTGCCACCAGGCTACTGAGTCTTAACATTGATAATGAGTTCCATGTCAACTGGATACTACAATACAAACAAGTCAACAACCTGCAAGGTATTAGTCCGTGGCTGATATAAATGCAATATCAATGGCCGAAAACAAAGTGCAGTACCAGACTTTCATTATCCAGCAAGATATAAACTTGGATCGTCATTCGATATCAGAGAGTTGTTGATTGGTTTGACATGAGAAGAGTTATCCCGTACCTTGCGCACAATGATTCTCTCTTTTGTATTAATTATTCTGATTAAATAACTGAGCAGTTTCTCCTCCGGATAACTAACTATCATCCTGTGAAGAGCTTAATTAGCTGTAGCTCTAGCTTGATGATATTAAGATTTATGAGTTGATTCAACTATAATTATCATGTATGTTGCAGCATCTAGCTTGGAGTCAGAGGTAAGGTCACAAGTGTGGAATCCATTATCTATAAGGCTGTTCCAGTAACTGTATAGCAGCAATCTCTGGGGTACTCAGTCTTGAAACTTGTTAATACACTAGTCAAGTGTCCTGCCAATTACAACTAGGGGGAAGTTGGGCTCAACCAGAAGCTCAAATTGAATACAATCATGTCGGAAATATTGCCCTCAAGTTTACTAGTAATTGCAGAATCACCGAGCAAGGACCATTCTTCAACTACAATCTTATAAGAGACTGATAAGGCTCAGTTTAGATATTGGTTACCAGGTTGCTTCAAGTACTACCAATCCAGGTTCCTTGGCTAGGTTAGTTGGAGATAGTTCTCAATCATACGGCACTTATAGTATGTATCACAGGCAATCCCTCAATCATGGTACATGTGGCAGTTCTGGAAGAAGTTACTTTTAGATGATTTATCTAGAAACTGTTGGACAATATCATGCTACATGAAGCAAGCCTAGAGTTATAGGGTAACCTATTCGGTAATATGTAAGTGTGTAGGCCGGTCTTGTAATGAATAAATCCGAGAACTATCACCAAGGTTGGATACAGATACCAAGATTGCAATAGGTTCTCTAGGGCTTGTGAACTGAATAATTGAAGAATTTGGCATACTGCTAAGGTCTCTTCTATATTACTTGATGATCCCTTCTCTACTGGTTACTGCTAACTTTTATTCACTTTTCCAAGTACTTAAGTTGGCTATATATTTGAAGTATAATTGGCTACTTCAGCCAAGGTCTAAAAACTGCGAACACAGTTTGGGTTTGAAAATTTATGACCCTGCTAGAGCAAATTATCTCAATGAATAAGGATTTACTACCTTAGTGTTCTGCACTCCCGCAGTAGATATCCTTTAATCTTTTTGCCAAATGAAATAAGTCTAGTTTGATGGAGTCTAATTAAGAACATCTTTCCCTAATCCAGGTTATGCATCAGAATGGCTGTCTGTCTTGCAAATATGCCCACATGTGCAGATGCATTCAGATTATCAAGAATATAGAACATGTTATAGATCCACTTGGATAAATATCTCTATCATCTTTTACAGAGGCTGAGTAGTCTGGATTTGCAACAGCTGCTTTCTAGCATGGGCTGTAGTCAATATAGTGGTTTCCAGGATCTATATACTATCAAATCTTTTAGACTTGAAAGTATAGGACTGTATCCCATATGTGTAATATCTGCTTCCCATTTCCAAGCTTCATCTCTAATCAATATAACCTTATGGTACTCTATCCATCAGGGTTAAAAAACATTTTGCAATAATTTGGCTACAGCAGGAAAGACCTTTCCATCGATAATACTTAGTTCAACTTTGTCATTTCTGAATTTTCTCCCTAAAAATCTTGTACCAATTCCTCATCATGTTGAATGTGCAAAGGGGGTTCCCTGGTATGCTCATGTTAAGAACATGTTTTCCACCTGAGAAGTATAGAAGTTTAAGGATCATTTGTAAACATCCTCTGATCTCCTCTATTAAGAGATTATATCATTCCAAATGATTTTATCCACCACCCATTCAAGGTGACCTTCAAATTATTTCAGTGCTAGGGGTTGTCGTTTTAAGTCAGGTAGACTGATTTTCGGTAAGAGTCAAGTAGCGATACTGGCAATACTGGATGGATTATCCATTCCTCATACAATTTGCCTATTTATAAGTTTGGTTTCATAGTTGCACAAGAATAATGAATGAGACATTTAATATTAGAGCTAACTTGCGGGACAGTTGCTTGATGTTTATATTCTTGGTGTTTAGCATAACAAACTCGCCAATTTTGAAATCTTGTTGAATATGAGCTCTGCTCTCCTCAAACTTGTTCACCCCTTCACAACTGTTCTCATGTGATTCATTTACCATTGCAAGTAACCCTTTCATTCAGTAAGAATACATAGTTGCTACTGGATTCTGAGCTTCACACATCTTCATTCATTCTGTTTGAGGACTGAAACCATAGTTTGTGAAGAAAGGGGTTATTCAAGCAGTGTCATTTACCAACTTCTAATATGCATACTCAGCTAGGGGCAGTCGGTGGTAACAGTCATTCTAAAGGTAGTTGACAAAATTTCCTAGGTAGCCTCCTAACCGTTGGTTGAATCTTTCTGTTTGTCCCTTAGTTTTAAGTTTGTAAGGCATAGTATTTTTCTCTAGATACTTAATGTCTTGCACAATGATTCATGAAGGTCTTCTGCAAACTTTGCATACAAGTTGAAGATGATTTCCATTGGTAACCCATGAATTTTCCAAACTTTATTGATGAATGCCACGCCAATGTCGTTGTGTTTGCATTTCCTTCTAAGCTGATAAAGTCTAATATTTTGATAATATGGGCAAAAATGCCTCATCTTTCTCTATCATGAAGATTTGGGAAGTTGGGTTATAAAAGCTACCAAGGTAGATGCCCAGGCAGTAAATGGGACATATAGTGGTGGTAACAGTCCAAAGGGTGTATGTCTTGATATATTACCCTTTTGTCAAGGGGCACTGAATGATACATAGCCGCTTATCCTGTTCATGATTCCTTTGCAGTAAAAAAATCTAATCATATTTTTCAGATTCCTGTCGTCACCGCAATGTCCTTTGATCTTTCAGTCAGGACAGGTTTGTACAATAACTCTATGCAGGGTGTAGCTTTGAAGGACCAACAGGTTTTATTATAAAAGAGCATTCCATGTGTTAGGGTCCATTGTATAGGCATTACTAAGCTATCATCTGGTAGACCTTTGAGTTCCTTCTTTCAGCATAGCCAATCTCAATGCTCAATTGCCCTTCCCATCACCGCTTCTGACAAACAATTTTAAATTCTCTTACTTCACAATTAGCCATTTTTGCATTTGACATAGGTGTTTGTCACTGCATGTAAAATGGGTGTAAAGTAATAACGCTTGGATCAAGATATTCATCCTTTCAGTCGGAATAACCTAAACATAATTTTAGCTGGTTTGCTTCCAACTCTATACCTGCACTGTCAAAGCATTAACCTGCTTGTTCAGTATCATCTAACACTGTCCCTTCATTAAGTTCTCATAGATGAATCTTTTCCTTAATCATCCGTTCTATAAGGTCTCACATGTGTACCTGAAAGGCATAGTCAGTAGTGTTAATTACGATAATCATAATCTCTCCTCTGTCATTCGCAAACACTACTTCAGCCCCACTTGAAATACTATTATTTCCTGCCAAGCCAGTTCAGGGTCCAATACCTACATATTATACAATTTGTAGATAGATAGCAAATCCTGTCCTTATGAGCAGGTGAGTCTTCACAGAAATAATTGTGTCTTTGGTAAGAACATAATCATGGGAATTATGGGTCAACACCTAGTTATGGGTCACCAGGCTCTATTTATCTATTGTGAATCAAGATGTGAATAAAACCACAATGCCCAACTCTTTCATATGTAAGACAAAAATAGAATGTGTGTGTGAGATACGCTTTCATTATATGAAATAAATTTAATAATATATACAGTTTTGTCATTGTTATTGAAGTAATTGTCAATTTTTACAAATATGACTATGTTCAATCACCATGGTCCATGAGCTGGCCTAATCCCATTGTTGCTTACATATATACAATGGGTAGTGTATTTTAAATGTTTTCACAAGTTGTTGCCTCAAAATGTAAGATATATAAAGTGTGCTACTGAATTCAATATCACTACTTTTGACAAATATTTTTCCTAAGCCATCTCCTTTCCTCTTTTACTTACAACTTTATGAAAAAACCTCTAATTATACCAAAGAATACCTAAAATGAAAGCCAATCAACAGTGCAGGATAGACAAGGCTTGTAACTCTCTCCAAAGTACTCCAAGACTCTCAATTCGCAAAGCAAGTTAACGGTATGGGATTTCCAATACAACACTAGACATGCGGTAATATAGACATATGTAGTTAGCAATTCAATACCATCTCAATCAGCAACAACTCTGCAAAGAACAGGAGAAGGCCTTAGTTAAGTGGGTTGAAAAGTGGGATGATCATAGGTTGCCTCAACGTCACTCTCATGTTAATCACATGGGCTATCCCATTTTAAAGATCTAGGAAAACCAGAGACGGTAGGAGGAGAACTGTATACAATGGTTTTTAATTCGGCATCCAGAAATTCCATCCAAGGTTGGGAAGGTACTAGACCAGCAGAGGGCACTTGCTACCGACCTTTCATCCTTTGAATCCCACATCAATCAGATTTAAAATAGTTGCTGCAAGTTTCCTGTTCAAGATGAGAATATTTGGAATATGAATGAGAAGGGATTTGCCCTTGGGCTCTCTGGTAATGGGCAGGTCATTTGCCGAACATCAAGGAGTAATCCAAAGGTTATTCAGGATGGTTACCGCAGTTGGGTCACTGATATTGAAGCTGTTTCAGGATCTGGAATAGTTTTGCCTCGTCATATTATCGATCCTGCAAGGATACATGTTATGGTTCATCATAGCAATATCGACTTTCAGAAGTACCAGGATGCCTTCATTTCTCATTGGCCTACTGGATACATCAATTACCATATAACCTATAAGTTGTTGGTACAAATATTAAAGCTGAAATACCGACCCAGAAATGACATCAAACAACTCTGAATCCTCATCTTTGATGGCCACAATTACCTTTGTTAGAACTTTCAGTTTATTGAATTTGCTATCAAGCACAATATGCACCTCCTCTGCATACCTCCACACTCGACCCATGTGCTTTAGCCACTTGATGTTGGTTTGTTTTCTCACCTCAATAAATACTACAAACAAGAGGTTGAGGCAATGATCTGTGGCCATGCACCGCATTCAAAGCTACCGGGGGTTGACTTCTACTTATCCTCTATAGAGCAAGACTCTATACCTTTACTAAGAAAAACATTCTGTCAGCATGGCGTTCCACTGGTCTAATACCATTCAACCGACATCGAATCCTCCGTGATCCCACTTGTTAATGAAAAGCATTATCCACACGATAACCTTCAATTTTTTGACCAGGTCTTGGCCTACTTTCTGCTAGGAGTGACCGATCTACAATGCTAAACCAGTTGGTAAAGTTACAAAGTAAGGTGCCAGAAATAGAACCTACAGAGAAGATCAGAAAGTATTTTACCAAGATTGTTTCCTTACATCAAGAGCCAGGGGTAGAATTGAGCATTACCTGAGCACTACTACAGTAAGAGCAAGCCATAGGGAAGAGCACCAAGCCTGACCGCCCCCAATTAAACGGTGGTCTTAGAGTGTATTCCAAGCAACTTGCACATCTGACCAGAAAGCGGGAAGCCCTGGACGAGAAGAAGAAGGCAGCAAGCCTTAATAGACAGGCAGCACAGCTTATCAAGTTGAATGAATGGCGCCAGAGGAAGAATAAGTCTAGGAATGTAGTAGTTAGTAATGCCGATGAAGAGTCGGAGTGGTCTGAAGGTTCTGGTGGTAATGGAAATGAAGATAGTCATGATGACAAAGTTTTTCAAAATGTAGGTTAAATTTACCTTAATAAAGGTTTTATAGTACACATTTCCTAGTTGCGAAATCAAGAAAATAATGCCCTGAGGACCACTACTAGATGTCTCTGCCGCTCTACATGCCATCAAATCAACTATAACATAGCTGATGAAGAATACATTTATGAATAAAAGTAACTGTTTACTATCATACACTTTGTATTCTTTGTCTTTCATCATAGTACTTTGTTAAAATAAAAGTACATAGACTTGATCATAATACACCTGTAATACTGTGATTACAATTTGAGAGTACATAGAGTGTTTCTGGTTAAGTGGTTGATATTACTGGAGTTGTTTCCTAATAAATATATCTAACCCAAAACAAGGTATTGCCCCTTAACACCCCTAATTACGTTATATTGATATTGACCGACCGCTATTTTGGAACCCCAGGTCTGGATGCTTGCTTCTGGTTGAAGTCTTAGAATTATTATTGTATTGGGGCGGTCCTTCTAAGTCAATCCCAATTCGAGCTTCTCTGAGTTTTCTTTACCCTCTATAACAGTTATCACTACCCTTCAGTTATCCTGTAGGTTTTTAAAGTGATGAGACTGTATTATGGCCTGCTTGGCATTCTCTGCTCCCGTATTAGGGCAGTACTCTGGCTACCTGCTTGAGGAATCCGCTGAACCTCCGCTGGTTCCATGTTGGGATATATGATGAATGATTATTCTGTTCCCGCAAGATTAGTTCTATATTCTTCCAATTCAACCAATATTACTCACAATTCCTTGTCATGCATGTGGTAGTTGCGTTCGGCTGGTGTCTACCTTCAGTAGTGGAAAGCGAGCAGACTCAGGCTTTGGTTCAAGAACAAAGAAAAGATGCATCATAGGGCGTAATCACTGTCCTCCAGTTCCACTACTGTTTCCTTGCCCGTCCAAAAAGGACTTAATAATGGCGCAGTAATCAACCTATGTTTGAGCTCCATAACCCTTGCCGTTGCCTTTCTATCCCTAAAAACTGCAGGGGTTTCCCTTAAGAAACTCTATAATTGCAGTGCTTAGCGCAGAGAAATTTAATTTGAATAGTGGGTAGGAGTTGTTGAAGCCCATAAATAATTGAATTTGTATTTACAATCTATGTGGTTTGCAGGCCATGATGGATTCCACTTAGATGTTGCTTATTGTGACACAGTCTACAGTTACAATATACTCCAAGAACTCTACTGAGAGGAAATAGAATGTACTTTTGAAAAGCTAGATAGCTATTTTCTATTCCTGCAGCCTATCTAATACTCTATTACAAAATATCATATTATCCTCTTAACATTTAGTGAAGGTAATTATATCATCATTATATACAACTACTTATCCATTGCGGAAGTCGTGCTTCATCATAGGTATTATTCAGTAATAGGTAGAGAGTGCATTTACCCGACTAAACCGCATATCATTATATATATATAAGCGATATTCTCTGTGGAAAGTGGCTTTCCATTCATCACCATTCCTTATACATTTAAGATGGTTACCGTCCTTCACCTCCAACTTGGTGAATATAGTGACTGCTAGAATACAGTGGTGTAGTTTCAATTATAAGAGGTTGTGCATATTGGTTGTTGATAGTGACTTTGTTCAGTCCTTGGTAGTCAACTTACAACCTGAGGCCTAGGTCAGGTTTGGGCACAAAGAGTATTGGTGAGCATGCCAGTGATTGGCAAGGTGAGGTTTCCCTTATTTTAATATATCATCCAGATATATTCACAGTGCCCTCAACTGCTTTACCGAGATAGCATATATATGTTCCCAAAGTGGCGGAGTATATAGTTTGAGGTTAAAAGCATCATAGATGGTTTGATCTAGAGGTAGTTTCGGTGCTATTAACAGGCAAAAATAATCCTGAGTCGTATAGTATAGCAGTGGTAGTGTACCATGGTTTACTGGTTTCTCATTATGAAATCTGGCAATTCTTCCTACTACTACTGCTACCAGATCTTCAAATACTTCCTCATCCCATTCGATAATCATGCCTTCATCTTCTGATTTAAGAGCCAGTTGATATCGTAGCCTATTGATCCCACGTTTCAGGTTCTTTAATTTCTTTCATAGTATGTTACTCATTCGATTACCCAAATGGATTTATTATTTCATACTTTCCTGTAGGTGGTCTTGTCATACAATCTTTCAAGGTAGTTTATGTTTTCCAATATCTACCTAAAGGGGACAGATATAATTACTTCCCATAGAGAATTCATCCCTAGTAAAGAACAGGAATGGGATCAGGTTCTGGCGTGATTTGTAAGGAATGTTCAATTCCTTAACTAGATTTTAGTAAATTACATAAATCTTTTACCCTAACTCTAGTAAGCCTCTAATATAATAACACTTTCTATACACATAGATATGTGTAGTGCCTTGATGGTCTTGATAGCATTTTGGTTACACATAGTTGAGCATTGATTGCTTATGCAATGGTAGTATGTGAGTTCGTCCATGTTTCACATAAGGGAAATTGTACAAATTATTTAATGTAATAGTATATAGAACAGGTAGGTTACGATATGACTAGAACCTATGCTGGCAAGAAGTAATCTCCATAGAAGAGCTGTTCAGCCACAGTGAAAGATACAGACTCAAAAGGCAGGGAGTACTCAGACTTTGAATAATCTGAGTGCATGCACATCTGAATGCATTTAAGCATGAAAGACGGTAGTCCAGACCGATCAAGTTGTATTGCGAAAGTTGTTGGCAACTGGGCCATATCAACTAGAACTTAGTTGATTTTGCAAATTGATCAAAGGCTATCTACTGGTGGAGTGCTAGGAATACTCAGAGTGCTAGATAGTTTGGGGAATCATTTGACCGAGCGTGGCATACATTTTCAGAGTCAAACAAGGTTTCCACTTTCTTGGACCATGGCCAAGTTATCTAATGATACTTCCTATATATAGCTAATCTAATTACTAGCAGAATTGTATAAATAGCTAGCAATTTCCCTTAGATAAGGGACACACTCCGCGACATGTATTTTCCTCCCGTTGAAATTCTTGCCATTTTCGGGCGATCAAAACTTCGGTTTTTGTGTGGGAACAGCCACCACACATAAAATCTTGCCCTTTACTTAACCTTTAGTCCTTAGCCACACAGCCCTACTCCCTGTATAACAGTGATGGCCACAGCCTCACCTGGTGCCTGCAGGTCAGCCTCGCATACCCTGCACTGCACAGCCCCCTCCTCAGCACACCACTCTCGTCACAGCACCCCTGGACCAAGCCCTGACCATCTGATCGCAACCCACAACCTCTTGGTCGCTATAGTCACTCAGCTTAGCCTCTCTCATGAATCCATCCCTGCCTTTAACAAGTCCCTCCTCCACAACCATTCTGATGAGGAGGCCACCATCATTCCACTACAGTGGACCACCCTCTCCGGAATCAATTATGTAGAGTGCCGACTTGCCAGACTAACCACAGGCGTGGATGAGATCTCCACAAATATCTCTGCCCCAGCCCCTCCATCTTCTACCACCCCTCCAGCTATTGCAGCTCAGTATTACACAATCTGAGACCTGCCCCTTCACATTATGGCCGGAGCTACTGCTAGATAGCCCCCTCCTCCCCCCCCAGTCCCTCCTCACCAAACTCCAGCTCCCCCAAGGTCTATCACCACCCCCAAACCCCAACCTGGACAAGAGGAAAATCAAGGCCACGACCTGAACCTCACATACTATGACACAGTTGAAAAACAGTGGTATGGCAACCCAGCCACCTATACCGTCTGTCACCCACATTCCTGGGAAGCCCAAGGGTACAAGGCTAGTAAATACCCCAACCTAACCGAGTTTTCCTCACCCCCCTCATCCTCAAAAACCCAACCCATAGGCACCTAGTCCCACACCACCAACTACTCCTATGCTGCAGTTGCAGTAGGACTGTACTCTGTCCCAGGAGCTAAGCGCAAAGGGAAGAAGGACGCCCTGTGGGCACATATCGCAGCGTACAACAACAGCAGCCCTAAGTATTAAGAACCAGCACCATTGCCCTCTGCCCAGCACCGATTTTTTGCCGCTTGCACATCGCCCGCAGCTCATACAGAAGCTGACTGGTTGTCAGCCACCACCCAAGACCTGATGGCTGCCGTCTGATGGCAGGACAACTGCCACTTTCCCCTCTACTTCTACACACGGGTCAATCCTAAAGGGTTACTCACCCTCCTGGGCACCGACCCAACACCCGCTCCCCTGCTTATTCACTACACTAAGAAGCTATGACTAACTGTCTTAACCGAGCTTTCGCTGTAGGAAACAAGCCTTACCGCCCCTCTCCCGCTACCCCCAAAGAGGTCTAATATCCAATCCATAGCTTATCTATAGCCCAAAAGTCGGTGGACGAGCCTGACCTGTTGATTGCCCTCTCTGAGTTAGTCCGTAATGCCACAGATGTTACCATCTGCTTAGTACGGATTCTCAAAACTGACCCTGATATTTGTGACATGAAGACCACTATATCACCAGTAGTCACAATGGCCCTTGATGATGTCTTGAGGCTTGGCTCCACCATCTGTCTCTTCTCACATTTGTATGAAGTCGGAAAGGCCCACACCTCTATGCAGTTTATGTAAGGCCGGAAGTATTGGCCTAAGGTCCTCCGCTCACTTATATATAAAGCCACCACCTCCTCTTGCCCCCTGTGTGCACTAGCACAAATCCATTTGGAGTACTTTTGTTTTACGTGGTAGCTAATTTGGTACTGTTGAATTGTCTAAGGTAGGGTCGTATCGAGAAGATTGGCGAACTGTCAGGAAATCTGGGTAATGGGTATGATAAATATAAAAGGTTCTCAAAAGCTTATAAACTTGTTAAATTAATATATTGTTAAGGTCTCTTCTCCGTTGCTTGATGATCCCTTACCTATGGGTGGGTTTTTTTTTAGATTATCTTATATATTCGCTGTCAACGTACAGGAACCTACATGAAGCGCTAGCTATGGCATAAACGAAACGTTAATTGCAAACGTGCAAAACAAAAAAAAGAATCACACAAGTTCTCCCCTAGTGATGAACATACCGTCACCGCGCCCAGCAATGGCGTCTAATTCAGAAAGGATAGAATGAAATGATAACAAAAGAAATCATAACTGAACGGAATAATATAGCAGGAAGGTCAAACCACTCAGTCTGAGTCATGGTCGGAGCAGTAGGAGGCAGCAGTAGCAGAAGCCGCTGGCATGGTGGGCGGGAAGTTCCTGCAAGTAGCGCGGATGTATCAGGCAAGATTAAGGATCATGTCCAGATTGGCCAATCGTGTAGAGCCATGGTCTATCATACACAGGTTCGGAAGGTAAAGCCGGCGTTTTCGGGACTGGGAATCACCTTGGAAAATGGAATGCGCGAAGGGTTCGTCCTCTGAGTCACAGGAAGGGCTGGTGGGAGAGCGAACGGCATCCTTCAATCAGGGTTGGGCCGAAAGATAGCCTTTGCCTGCGCCCATTTGGTCGAATTGCCCAGCTGTGAACCAGTCGAGGCCCATGAAGGCATGTTGGTGTAGGGACGGCTTGTACTGGTAGTAAGGAGGGGGTGGGGACCTGAGTGTCCAATCCCTTACCTATGGGGGATTGCTATCTATTTATGCACTTTTCCCTGGTTCTTATATTGGCCATATAACGAAGTATTCTGAGAGAGATCAGCCATGGTCTTTAGAAGTGCAAACACAGTTTGACACTGAAAATGTATGACCCCATCACAGCAAATGATCCCCTGGACTGCCTATTTCTCAGAGGGTTTCTAGCACTCCACCAGTGGGTAGCCTTCAATCTCTTTGCCAAATGAACAAAGTTGAAGCTGATGCCGCCCATTCGCGAACATCACCCAGAATACCAGGTGATCAGTCTGGATGGCCGTCTTTCTTCAATTTATGCAGTTCTGTGCAGATGCATTCGGATTATCAAGAATGTAGAATACATAATGGATTATCCTGGATAAATTACTCTATCATCTTTCACTGAGGCGGAGTAGTTCTAGATACGATCCTACAGCTTTCCAGTGTGGGTTGTAGTCAATACAGTCACCTCCCGGTGCTATATACCATCATATCTATATTTTTTTGACTGGAACATCAAATAAAATATCCTATACATGTAACACTTTACCTCAATCCTACTTGCTCCAGGGATGGGAATACCAAGTCTGTTGCTGGGTGTTGCCACGCCTCCCCCCTCCGATGTTCTAGAAGTCCAGGAGCCCAACCCGGCAATGACCATTGATGCCCCTTCCGCCCCCTCCCTCCCCCTGATGACCACACCCCCTCTTACCCCATGCGTGCACATGGTCCTGATGACG